>JABFOV010002567.1:0-19403 GCA_022817685.1 Aradophagus sp. ZL-2020 | reverse complement strand
ATGTGGACAGTGATGGTTGATGTACGGCTGAGCGAGAACTCTCTGTAATAAGTCGATGTATATTGTTGTCCGAGTTAGAATGTTTGTTCAGAGTGCTGAAGTAGGTGTTTTACTATGAAACTTATGTTTTTATATTTTTTTTAATTTTTTTTTTTTTTTTTTTATTTTTTTTTTTTTTTTTTTTTTTTTTTTTTTTTTTTTTTAACTAACTTTTTCTAATTTAGAAAATGGATGTTTGCGTTTGATTTAGCAGCAGTTTTATTTTTCATTTGGCGAATCGCGAAACACAGTTGAACTAATGCATTGTGTTACTTGTTTTATTGCCCTCTCATTTAGGTTTCTTTTTCTTCTTCTTCTTAAACGAAATGTATGCAAGTGTGTTTATATTTGACATGGCGTAAGAGTTGTTTCTTTTTTTATTCTTAGCTATATTTTGAATGTACTGTCCACTTTCAGAAAACAGTCATGTGTTCCTGACACTGGTTCTCGTGGTACGTTACAATCACAGTTTTTAATAACTATAACAAAATTGATACGAGTTGTGTAAGTAAAAAGCCATTCTTTCGATTATTCAAGCAGTTCCAACTCCAAAGGTTTCCCTCGGTCGATTATTTACGGTTCAATAAGAAAACATGGAAAAACATAAGACGGGCGATTCGGTCCGCACTAAATAATATAATGTTAACTGAGTAATCGCTGTTGTACGTAGTTGTATTTATCAAGCGCGGCTTAGACTGCGTTCAGTAGTCAAATGGCAAAGCTCCAGGAAACTGAGTTAGATTGGATAGTGTCTGGCAGTACGGTCACAAATCCTGAGTTGCCAATAAAAATAGACAAAAGGTCGGCAATTTCACGGCGACAACGTAGAGTTCGTGACTTTTTATTGGCGAATGTGAATAAATTTCCCGCCGGGCGCATTAACGTGTAATGTTGCTTGCGGTCGCGCACAAAAAGTACAGCGGATTTATGAAAGTTGCATCGGCTACAACATTCCTTTACCTTGACGATCGGCGAGACGTAATTCAATCGAATGTTCGAATACGTAAGCTGATTCGATGATAACAATGCAGTGGATCAAGAGGTCTCGCGTAAATTACGAACGTTTCGGAGCAATGGCATTGATAAGATTCAACATCGCATTGCATTGAGTAATCCTCAAGTTGCCAGACCATGGGAAGATATTGCTATCCGACTTTCGTGCTCCTTAATCTCATTTTATCCTTCTTTTACAGGTTTAACGAAAAACTTGTATATGTACGTGATAAGCGAGTGTCCTGCAGTAAGCAAATTACCATTCTCTAAACCATTTTAATTTTTTGTCGAAAAAAACCCCTTGTCTTACGAACTCCTACAAACAATGTCTTAAATTGAGACATCTGTTTTTGCTCCATAATCACAATGATTCTTTTATGTTAAAAAGATAACGAAATTATTCCTGAAACAATTTTTGAGTTTTAAATAAAATATTCAGATTCTCAATATCTTATTAAAATCATTTGAAGAAATGTCTGAAAATATTTTCAGACATTCGAGAAATTTGAAAAACTTTAACAGTTGGAAATTGCGTACTATTTGAAACATTTTGTGGCATTTACCAAGAATCATTTCGCAAAGTTTTACAGCGAACGATTTGCAATTATGAAAAAAGTACTATGTAGTGGTCAAAGGAAAAGGAAAACCAAAATGTACCTCGATTTCGAGGCTCTGCATTCTTTTTTGATCTCAGAGAAGAGACAATAAAACTGATTGCATTTTTCAACCCAGACGTTTTCACTTCAACGGAAAAAATGGTCTTAATTGTTATTGGTCTCACTTCACTGAAGTTGAATGAAAAGGAAGAGACTTGACTCAACGATCGTCGGCTGTTTCTCAAAGCTCGGCAACGGTACTACCGAAAACGAGCCGTTTGATCCGATTTCCTCAAACGATTTCATTCGTGAAAGCGTCAGACGTTACCTAGTCAGGGTATCTAATTTATTGGACACAGTAAATCACGAGACGAAAAGAGAAGAGGCATTGTCGCGCGATGAACTTGAGGCCGCACTGATCTGGAAAACATTCTTGGCGATTGAAACGCATTCCTTGGAGAACGGAAAATCCATTTTCAGCGGTTGGATTGCGATCTCTTGATTCTTTCCCGTTTTGGCGCTTGTTGTTCAGAGCTTCGAGTGGTTTCGGTGGCAATCATTTAAGACGAACGGGTCCACTATTCCAGCCAGTTTATGATGATATTATTTCGACAATTTTGAAGAGACATCGATTTCAATTGAAATTCGAAATGTGATTATTGTAATCGTATTAATTTAGCTTTATTAAACTATTTAATCAAATAATTTCTGTTAATTCGTACGTTTTCTACTTATGTTTTTCAAGATTAATATACGTACTATATTGTTGCAGTCATTGTTGTGTAAAAGTACCGTTGTATCAGTAGTTGTGGCAATTATAAATTAAAACATACAGAAAAAGTGAGGTTATTTCAATCCCAGGCCATATATATTGTTTTTTTTTTTTCCCCACTACCTATTTGCGTGCACAATATGCGTGACTCTTAATACTGAGCTCGAAAATCCAATTGAATCCCATGACGCCGTGGCCGAATGACCTTTGTGTACCAGCGCGGGCTTATTTTTTGATTGGAAAAAACAATGGAAAAAATGGGTAATATCTGGATCGCATACAACAGGTCATTTGAGTGGCGACACGTCCGTGATACGAAGCGAAATTTTCGGCCGCGTTGGTACGACGGAACGACGTGCCAGCCGGATTAATCAATAGACGAATTGCAGTTGTGTTTGCGAAATTCGCCAATGGAATGCGAAAAAGCTTGCGATATCGCGATTTACAATATAACGTGATTAAACGCAGTCGTCTAACCGTAGTTTTTCTCGCGAAAACGACGAGATGTTTGCAACCAGTCACGATCGATCGATCTCAATAGAAATATAATGACGTCATTGTTGCATTGCGTTTTCTTCTTTACGTTTGCACATGCAGTTTATTTGTAAATTTGTGTTAGTTTCGCTGCAACAATTACAAATTTAAACATGCTTTATTTCTTTCGTTTTTTCTTTTATAATAATTTGGCAAAACTGGCGATTTTTTTCATGTACCTCAAAAATATATATTAGACGTATTGTAAACTATATTAGAGTCACCATATTCCGAAAAAGAATGAAAACTGTCCAGGTGAAAAATTTTCATGTCAAATAGATGTTACAGTCAATTAGACGTCATACCGATGTTCGTTAGCAACGTTGACTAGCAAGTGCTAAACAACGTGGAACTGACGTAAACCTAACGTTGGTTAATATTAAATTTCTTGTTTTTTTTTTTTTTTTTTTATTTAAAAAATGGTAAGCTGTGGACAGCGTTAGTTCGATTTTTTTCGTCAACGTAGTGCTTACACAAAAGAGCGTTTTCCAATCAAAAACATCTAAAACATCTAAATTGTTTTCACAATAGTTGATATTCAAGTTGATACGATGAGTAGGAAATGATGAAGCATGAAGTGATGTATATTGAATTATATGCGCGAAATGATACAAACATGCCTTAAAAAAAAGGACACGTTAAAAGATATTAAAAAGAAAGAAGAATATTATAATAATATCACTGGAATCTTGGGTAACTGAGTTTCATTTTTGCATGTCATGGTTTTTACCAGTAATTTTTCAAAATACTTTTCTTCAAATATAATCGTTGATTGTCCTTTTTTGTAAAGCAGTTCTATATGAATGAAATGATATTCATAGAATGATACAAAAAAAAAAAACATATAACTGCAACGATTCGCACTAATAATATAACTGTTTTCAAAAATCTTCATTTAAAAATAAAAAAAATAACAAATTGAAAAAACGGTTGACAAAATTAAATATTTACAGTGACCGTATGATAATCATGTTGCATATACCCAATGAGAAATTGTCGGAGTCAAAATACCCGATTATCCAATTAATTACCTCAATTACCCAGTACTGTTTCAATACTGGTCAAGCACAGGTTCACAAATTTCGGTGACAAATTTTGATGACTGTTCCCAATTCAATGAAAGCCTTGGCCCAATGGTACTTTTCTCATTGGTAATATAAACATGAGATAGTAGTATTCTTCTAATTCGACGATTGAAAACTGTCATCTCGTGAAAAGTTGAAATTGAAAATGCTAATAGTAGGTATTCGTTGGATCAACAACAAATTTGACCACTGATTTAACAAACACAGGCCAACGTTGAATAAATTACAATCCTAAAGTCGGTCTTTTTAGGACGGTCTTTTTTATGGACTTTTCTCCAATATTGACTATGAGAAACTGAAGATGCGTAAAAAATTAAACAGATATTAACGTTTCAATTGATAAAGTCGATATGAACGTCGTTACAACAATTTACGTTCGTATTTTAAAATGTACATATTAAATTAACTTATGACACATGACATGTGTCATTAAAATAATGATACAGAAATTCGCTCTCTTACATTTTTGAAATGTAATTGTCTATTTTTCAGTCATTAGCCAAAGAATTATTTGCCTGAAATTGGCTAGGGGTATAATTGACTAATTATATGTACAGCTGTTTTTTACTCCGACACAATAGAAATTTACGCCTCAGTTATAGATGGGTTGTGATGAAGCAGACAGTTAGAGTACACCATCGCTCCAGCATAATACATAGAATAATAGTTGAACGTTAAAAAGAATCAATAGAGACAAAAGTAAATCTGAAATGGAGAACAAAACCACTCCAAAGGAATTCCATAAAGACCTAGATAAATACTATGATGACTTTTATGCGTCCTCGGATTACTTCAAATTTTACGTAAGAGATATGTCGGTTGTAAGTGGACAGTGGCCGTATCAAAGGTGGAGAGATCGAATATTGAGATTTTTACCGCAAAGTGTGATACACATTTTTATTATTTCGGCACAGGTAAAACGTAAAATAAGTACGTAGCTGTATTCGTATATGGGCAACTCTACAGATTTTTAATTTTTATTTTATCTACCGTACAGCGCAGTTAAACATAACTGTAGAAATGCGAATCAGTCGGTGAAACGAAAAAAAAATTTAAATATTAGCAGTCATGAAAATGCCTATGTACAAATTAAACCTAATTTTTATTGCATACATATTACATATTTCTTTTGTGTCATAGACTGCATACATACTCGTCAATTCAGTTGACATCGTTTTGAAGATTTTAATATCTTTTCGGATTATATTTCAAATCGGTTTCTTCTTCATGTCGCTCAATGGATTGGTAAATGATAAAAGTGTACGTTATTTGATTTTTCAAACGTATTCTGCAGAATTACTATGAAATTATTATCATTTGTGGATTATCATGTTTAAGAACTATTGTTTTAATAACGAAATCACCAAATGATAAAGTTAATGATCAATGGTAAGATGTGTGATCGGCGAAAGTGGAGAACAGGTGAAAAGTTGGCCAGCCATCAATTTTACGTATGCCCGATTTAACAGACAATGAAATAATTGAAAAATTTTCAATTTTGTTGTACCAATTAAATGTAAATTGTTAAAAGCAAAAGTAGATATCCGAAAGATATCTGCAATAGATGAAAAACCCAAAAAAATTATTGAAGATTCAGAGTATAAAAAATGATTCAATATGATTTCCTCGTCAATTACGAAGCGCAGTAATTATACCGACTCTGTTGTGCATTTGTAGATTAAATTTGTTTTAAATGATTTTGTCTTTTGTTGGACAAGTATCACAGATGAAGCAGGTCGTGAAATACTCACAGATGCAGCAAAGACGATACAAAAATGGTGCTCCACACTCTTAGGTAATTAATGTCCAAAGATTAATTCCAATTCAAGAAAACTGATTTCATAAATACTGCATTGTCCCGGGGACAAGAGACGTTACAAGATGAAAAAAGATATCGAAGGAAATGGCGATTCAAATTTTCGTAGAATTTGTTGCAAATTTTGGAAAAGAATTTTTCTTCGTGTATCAAAAATAAAAAATACACCTATTGTACTGAGAAATAATTGCAAAAGTTATTCTCAATCACATCGTACGAAAAATGCTTCTGGTGTTGTTTATCAATAATAATAATAATTTATTCTAGCTCTTGAAATAACATACATGTCTATATGTCATATGGCTCCTTTAGTTGCATGGTTTTTCGATAAATATGCATTATTTGATCCTCGTCGCTCGGAATTGCTAACTATTAAGTTTGAGATATTTTGCTGCCAGAAAAATGAATTCAAGATCAAATATCCTATTTATATGTCCGCAGGATTATTATTGATTATTATCATCTATAGTTTATTCAGTCGGTTCTATTTTGTATTTAAATTTAAGGATACTATGTTATGTTTGATAAAGTAAATGTCATTTGTTTGTCCGTGTATGCATACTAGACTCGTCCGAATAAAATAAGTAAATTTCAGGCTTTTGTAGCAAAGTCTCTTTTATTACTTTCTCAGTGTACAAAAATTATCTACACATGCAAATTTGCTACAAAATAAGCTCGGAATTCGAAATTTTATTTTATTTGGACCAGAGCCAATACATACAATTTTAACAGAACCCTTCTTTGCGACCACAGAATATATTTATTAATAAATTTCAATTAATTAAGACAAAGGTTAACAAATCTTGGAAGAAAAAATAATGAAAACATTAAATACAAATCGTATACTGTTGATCTTATAAATAGTGTGAAATATCATCAAACGATTTATCGGTAAGTTCATTCTTACAAACTTATTATTAATTATAATTATTTAATCCGGGGGTGGTCGTGCTACGTTCTTTTCGCGCGTAACACAAAGATAACCGAACGGTGTTTTTGTTGATGAACAAAGAAGTGCAATAAATGCGCGACTACTCTCGGGTTAGACATTAAATTATAACATAAACGTTCTTTGTTAATGTAGATTGAATAGACAATTAAATAAATGGATTGCTTTATTGTTTCTGTTCTGTTCGATGGGCATTGTCATGATATTTTCTATAGCATTATATCTAGTCAGTATTAGTAATATTTAATAATTTTCATGTAACTGTTTCTTACATAAATATTTTCACGCACTTTGGGAGCGGACAAAATTGGAACTAACCGCTCCTCGGGCGGTAAGTTCCACTTTACCGTCCGCTCCCTCGGTCCGTAAAATAGCGTACCCGCCTCGGGCGCAGTGGCGCCCTCAGCAATAATATGCTATTCCTGACACCCCCATCAAAAGAGCCACTTTTTGAAAATGTTAGGAGCGGTCAAAGTTCGACTTTTATGACAGGGAAAAGTGGACTTTTCCCGTCATAACCTCACTTTCATCCGAAAAATTTGAACTTTTAAATGCTCAAAACAGTTTTAAATAGTGGTAACTTTCATAGGGGTTTCAGGAACCATACGGTTCAGTGCTTGGCGTCAAAATGTATTCCACCCGCCAGAAAAGATTCACTTTGACGCCTAGCATTGAAATATACCAAACGAAATCAATGCTTTTTACTTGTTTAAATACTTTTATTTATTTATTTTTTTTTTTTTTGACAAAATTTCACAAAAAATTAAAAAAAGAAATTCTAAAATGAAAAAATTATTAATTATTTATAATGATATTACTATGTATGTACCAAGATAAGCGTATATAAGCATAACGTCAAAAATATAATCAAAATGATGGTACTGGTAATACCTTTGGTAATAACTACGATCTTATTATGTTATAATGGTGAAAATGTCATAACGATCAATGAAAATATTAGAGATCTTTGGTGAGTAAATAGTAAAATTATTAATTGTTTGATAAAATTATTACTACTCAGTATATAAGCACAATACTTATTCAATTCCTTAATTTCACAGCTATAATTCGAATTGGCAATATTTGTCACATAATGATTTGAAGATATTGTATATAATTCAATGCAGGTGTCAAAAAAATTTATGTATTGAAGCTTACGGACTTGTAACTGCATCAATGGTATACTGTCTAAAGGTATGGTTTTTATATACATTTTCAATTCATGTAAATCACTTTTGCTTATCGATAAATTAATAAATGTACACATTTACATAACACTGTTTAAAAGCGAATTATCTGTATTTATATTGCAGACTGTACAAATGGCATTCTCTTATTATACACTTCTGAAAACAATGACTTTTTGAAAAAGTTAAATTTAGATCATTAAGAAAATTTGAAGTTCATTTTGACGCCTTCTATTAAGAATCATCCAGGTCAAATTTGAAAAATAAAACAGCAGGATAAGACGATCTAGTTCATAATTAAAAAATAAAATGTCCAAGTTAAAAGTCAGTGATGCACGGAGTAAATTAAAAAGGAATATTTACTATTAATTTATTTAATTATATATATATTTTTTTATTTGTTAATATTAATTTACTATATATAATAGTTAAACATCGGCTTGACCAACGGGAAATAAAACTGTTTTGTGTGACAAGACGAGTAGTTTTTATAACAAATTGTACATAAAGAAAAGTCAGTAATTGTTAAGTCAGTAACTGTGTCGGTTTTTAAAAATTCGTCGTGGGTATATTGTGATGATTAAACTGCAATCTCCGCAAACCGATAACTGCCGTCCGGTATCGGCGCGACTTAATTATCGATGGCGAGCATATAATCAGACGCCACTCGCGACCACCTGTACTGCGTCGTCGAAAATCGGCGTTCTGACCCTCCAGTTTCTAGCTCTGAACTGACCGCCAACAAGATTCGACACCGAAGTTTTTTACATGTGCCTAGATATACCGTTGACCCCGGATATTGCCCATTGCCCAAATTTTTAAAGACAAATACAACTCAGCAAAGAAATTAAAAAAATTTGATTGATAAAATTGGTTTCTTAGTTGAAAATGTAAACAAATGCAAAAAAAAGGACAGATGGTATTTAAGGTAAAATTAAAACCTTCGAAACAGAATGTGCAGAAATGAAAAGGACCCTGAATACAATACAAAATGACGATCAACTTAACCCGAAGACATGCAGAATTTTCTTCCGAATTTTAGTTCCGACATTACACAAAATCTTTCGGAAATTGCTAGACTCTGGTATCATTCCTTATACTTGGAAATGCTCTATGGTCACCTAAATTTTTAAAAAAGGAGACAAGTTAGACCCAACAAGCTACAGGCTAATCAGCTTGTCGAGTGTGGTATGTAAAGCAGTGAAACAACTACTGTCCAGATGCAGTAGAAATTTTGTTTTGGAAAAAGGTATCATCCCGGAAGAACAGCACGGCTTTATTATTGGCCGGTCTATTGTTTAGAGACAACAGAATACCAGATATTATCTACCTTGACTTTTCTAAGGTCTTTCAACAAGTATAACGTATGGTGATTTTCCGTTTCGAATATATAATATATATATTATATAATGAGAAAAGAAAAACCGTTTTAACTTCTTGAAAGTGTCTTAAATTAGCTTCATTTTACTTTGGTCAATGGGCAAACTTTTTTGGCCTGCTCAATTCGGTTGGATTAGTAGGCGTACAGGCTAAAGCACGCGTATACACATTGCGCGCGATACGTGCCAGTTAGACAGGTTTTTAATGTGACAAGTGGAAATTAATATGAAAAATTATTGAAATTGTCAGTATGGTCAGTGTGTCGAAATTTAATACTAGTGATGGACGATACTGTTTCAACGCAACTGCGACTGTGAGGCTTGGGAGACTTTGTCGAAAGATTTCAAAGTAAGTACGCCTTATCAATATAACTTAAATTTTTAAAAAGTAATTTCAATCATTTTATTTCAAGTACATTTACAATAAAGTAAAAATAATATTTAAATTGAAATCATTTTCGTTGATAATCTCCGTTTTATTTATTTTGTTTATTGTGTTCATGATATTTGACGTTTAAATTCCGTTTTCTTTTTAACTAAATTTTAAATCTTCGGAGGCAGGTATTCATATTGATCTTTGTAATGACATTGATGACGATATGATGGGGAAATTTTTCCGCAATGAAGAGTGTGCCTTAAGAAAGAAGTTTGAAATGAAACTGGCCGCGTGGAAAAATACGAAGTTCTACGAATTCAGATACATCCTCGGATTTCGCTTACCTCCAACCTCATCCCATCCTGCATTCAATCCTAATAAAATTAGGATTGAATGTACGATATTTTAAAATTGCAGGATCTTCTTTACATTTTTGTTAGAATCAAAGTGATATATGAAGATTATAAAATAAACAAGAATCCGAATACGAGCTTGTTAAGTAATCTCGTAACTGAAAACGAAATCAACTTTACCAATTTTTACAGGTATACTTTTATTGCAGATTCCACTAAAACTCTAAACATTTACGTTTCATTATACAATATATATAAATTTTGTTTTTTGACAGTATAATTGCAGAACGATTCACGGAGTTCAGTGTTAGAATAGCCGAAGATTCAAGTTACCGGAGAAATCAGTAAAAAAAATTCGCTTGAGAAACCGGCGATAGGAAGAACCATGCGAAACCAAAAATAAGGAAGAGACAGGTCCAGGCAGAGTATTATTCGAAAAATATTGGAAAATTCGAAAGAAGTTGATAAAATTTGGACTTCTTGATAAAAGGAATTGCATGCCAAGGAGTACATGTTTGTATACTTATTTACAACAAATATATACGTACACATATAAATGCGTACATGAATATATGTACATAAATGTATATGGAAAATATATATAACTATTTCTGTAAAATAATTTCAGGGATTGAGCAATCGCTCTTCGATGATATTGTATATTGGGTTGAAGGGAATGACAGCCCACAAGACTTGGTGATGCAAAAGTGGATGGACAGTATCACTTTAAGAAAAAAAAATGTACAGATGTGAAAAACTACTTTGTTCTATTCAAATGCTTGCGTTCCTCTTACAGCCATCTACTGGTAAATTTTTATAAACTTTTGTATCCTTTTTTTCATCTTAATTCAATGTAATTTTTTATAGCTTGCCGTTGACTACGATTTGAGCCATTCTGTGAATGGTATACCCAATTCAGATGACACTTAATCGAATGGAATCAATCTTGCAACTGCTAAGAAAAATCTTGCTCGAAAGTCGAAGCGCATGGAAAGTCTGTGATAAAATACATGAATAATGTGATTGATTTTCATCGATGTAATTATATTGAACAAGAATCGCTCGTAGTTCCTAAATATATTTTCTAAAAGTAGGTAATAAAATAAATTACTTTAATTATAAATTGTATTGTAAATTTTGAACAATTATTCAATTTGTCGCTTCATTTGACGCCACTTGATTTTGTTTTGTCAAATTAGCCACATTTAAAATAATGCACAGTAAATTTGTTTCAACTGAAAAGAAGAACAGTAATACAATGTTTCCCTTTGTATCTTAAATATCCAGAAGTACATTATTGGACACATCCGCATAATTATAAAAGCACTTACAAATGTACAAAATAACATGTTTTATAATTAAAAGTATCCTCTTTCAAAATAACAAAAAAGTGTATTTAATTGTACCTTTTCCTCTTATTTCCTTAATTTTTATCAGACGCTCCAATGATTCGGTTAATTCGAACGAAAGCGAATTCGAACAGCGTGTTTCGCGATACGTAACAAGTGTCAAACGTTTGACAAAGCGTCACGCGACAAGTGGAACACGACGAAAAAGGGCGCTTATCTCTCGAGCGGCGGATCCACGATTAATGATATTGGGAGGGCTTTGGTCGGACGTGACGTCCGACCAAACAGGCGGCACCATCACTGGCATTATCCCCCCGGCGACTCGGCCGTTTTCCGCATAGGCAATTACCGCGGCCTCGTTGAATGCGCGGATCAAACGCGTTTCGCAAAGAGCTATCGAGCGCGGCTTACAAACAAATTCTCAGCCGTTGCCTTTGCCCGGCGGCGAATAATGCCATTAGCTGCTCGGCGAGCGATCCGCTGGCAAAACAGCCCCGACAACGTGCGAGTAGTCGCCTCGCGTCAACGATATTAGTTGCCGTTCTTGTCGGCGAGCCGTCGCGCTACGTATCACGTATTATAAACGATGATTTATTCGAAATTGATTTACGACGACGAAGCGTGATAAACGCGCCGCACTTATTTACGGCCGGGGATGTTCCGCGCGACTGTGACGCATGCACTCGTCATAAGAACAATGCAAAGTCATAACTCAGTCGGCGGAGAAAAGCCCGCGTAATTCGCCGCTCGTTATTCTAACCCGAGCTTCATTTTCTTTGAACGTCGGGCTTTGTTTTCAACGTTTCGACGCTGAGTCGATCGGCAGCACAGTTTGACTTTTTTTGCGGAAACGGTTAACAAAAGGAACGTTTGCTTTGTAAATGTTGCAATGAGACAAGTAGATTGTTGAAATAGTAGTTGTGATATTGACTGGCAAAAGAGTGCAATTGCAACATTACGTTTGTTTTAGATTCTTTTCAATTGATCAAAAAACTGTAATTTCATACATTCCGACCATAGCTTGCGATAGCTCAATGGTTACGATATAATGATGTGATTCATTCGGTCGTGAGTTCGATTCCTTAGCATTGCAATTTTTTTCAAACCCATATTTCATGTTAAAATACAAATTACAATTAGAGATATAACTAAAAAGTGTTCTTTACCAACACATAATAATAGAAAAAAAATGTATTTAAAAAAATAAAATTCATTTCAATATAATAACAATATACTTGTACTATATTGACAATATACTATTAATTTATTACTAATGTACTATTAATATATTGTTAATACTCTGTCATTATATTCCGTTTGAAATATATTGTTAATATATTTACATTTTTTGTTTTACTGTGGATTGCATTTTAACATTAAATGCAGTCATTAATACGTACACACAAAGTTATTTTATTGATATTTCGTTCGGTTAACACATTATTAATTTTGAGCTTTTAAATCGTGCTCATCGAATATAATCAATAGAATATTGTTATACTTGATAACGAATCGAAAGCAATAAAACCAGTTTAGCGTGCTTTTACTTTTTAATGTGCTTTTCAACTCGTTAAATCGTTATTTCTGTTTATCATCGTCGATATTTGTTATTTATTAATATTGCAGTTGGAGCAACAAAATCATTTACGTTGCGATGAACACGCTGGGAAGATAACGTTAATTTGCATATCGCCGTTTCTCTTCCATAATTATCGTGCCACCGCTCCTCACATCGTTGGTATTTTCGAATTGAAAATGTTACAAGTCGGGCTGTTTTCGTCCTACGGCCGAGAATCTTTCGCGTTTCGCTTATTTAAATAGGTTAATATTCCGCCGCGCAAGAACCGCGGAATTGTCGCAATACTCTCGGAATTGCGCACTTCAAGGCGTATTAATACCGACGTCAAACGCAACGATTTATCACATCGATGCTTCTCAAGTCCAATAAAAACTTTTTCTCTCTTCCATTGGTGTACGAATTAATTTACCGGTTGGGTAATTTCAAACGGGGTAATAATTACTGATATTTATAGATCACTCGCTGAAAAAAATTGGCGATGATCGGTAACTCTACATTTCGATTGATCGAACTTTTTTAGAAGTGCAGGTCGTGAAATTCACGTGACACAATCAAAGAAAAACAAACCCAATTTTCGTGTTAAAAAATAGACTAATAATATTATTTTTTGTGTAATTAATTAATAATCAAAGGACTTTTTGGAATTACGAAATTTCCAACGATCCTCGTTTCCATTCTAATTTTAATTCGAGTTTAATTGGATACTACGGTGCGACGAACAATATTTGTAGTCACATTTTTCCAATACATACTCGACGAATTTTTATTCGATGGAACAATGCGCCCTCTCTTCGTGCTGCGTTTCAATTAATGTAATCACGGGTAAACAATTAGTTCGCACACCTTTTTGTTTCCGAATCGTCGGTCGGGCAATTTCAACTATTCTTTGTCACATTTTATATTTTGAACAAGTGGAACACTTCGTAAATTAATTTACGTTTAACGTCAATCGAGTTTTCATTGTCAATTAATTGAATGACAAAAAAAAAAAAAAAGGTTTTTGCGGATCGAAAGCGATCGCGATTGATATCGAATAACGGTATTTCGATTTTTTCCACATTTTAACTTCCACATTCGAGATCATTGACAAAAAAGATCTTCTGTATTGAAAAATTAAAAAGTTTTGCTATTATTTGATTCGAAATCTAAACTTTTCATTTAATATACAATTTTTCTTTCTATACCAAATATCACGATAGATCTTCATTCAAATTTTTTTTCTATACCAAATATTACGATAGATCTTCATTTTCAACCGAGCAATTTTGATTCCAGCCGACGTGTCTTTTGTGCGGGTGATAATTTAATTTGTCTTTTTTTTTATTATTTTTTTGTAAGTATCGTATTCCTTACCCCCTTCTTTTTGTCTTTAAAAATTGTCAGTAAAACCAAAAATAGCCCTCTCTTTTACTGAGAATATATGTCAAGCCGCGAGATCAACAGCTATAGACCATCGACGAGCTATTGTCTGTCTATCTTGTATCTCTGTTTCGTCGTAATTTGGATCGTGATGAAGACTTTGAACTTTGTGACGACTGGAAAAGGGAAAGAAAGGAAACAAAGAACGCAACCGTAAACAAACTTGTGTGGGACAAACGAAATTCTTCACATTAAAAAAAAAAAAAAAAAAAAAAAAAAAGAAAAACTAAACTAAAGAAAAGTAAAACGACCAAAGACGTTTTGTTCAACACGAAAACATTTCGTTTATTCGAAACGGTTATGTCGCAAACGCGTTATGTTTTATTCTTGTTGTAATTCCCGGTTTTAATAAAATAAAGAATAAGATAAACAGGTCTTGGCGTTTGATTTTAATTTCGTCGTCCTTCAGCCGTATCGAGGTATTCAGAATGACGCATGAGCGGTGATTTCTAATATTTATTAATTTTCGTTGTCAAACAAGCACAAATCGAAAGGCCTTTATTTGGCACTTCAAAGGGACCTGCCTGGCAAGAGCGGCTACGGCGCACAAAGCGAAAGCTTTCGGAAAACGTCGATCGACGGGATTGCATTGGGAAATTATTTTCAGGTTAATGCAAAAGTAAATCGTAAACGTGTGACAAGTCGAGCATCTAAAAATAGTCGGCTATCGAAGAACGGGACGAAAGAGGTAACGGGGTTACTACAGTTTGCATTGGGAGCACCTGCGCGATCCACGCCAGCCGAGTTCCGACTCTTATTTTCCTTCCCTCCTTCCAATTTCCGACGTTTTCCCCTACGTTAGGTGTTAGATTCTTCGTTCGTTGGCTTTGCCATTTATTGTTACTGAGTTAGCGGCGCGCCCGAAAAGGTTGCCTCGGTTTGGCGCCAAAAAGTGCTGAAAACGCCGAGCCACCCGTTTGCTTTAAATGAAAGAACATAACATTACGTAACAACATGATTAATAACGAATCGGCGATTCGATCGAGCGAGCAGACTCAAGTTTTTTTTCTTTCAACGTAGAAGGACGAAACGAAAAATTCGTATGCATATTGAATTTCTAATTTTGCTTCAATATTGATTTTGAAATTTGTAACCAAAATTATTGGAAATCATGTTAATGTTAATGATTCGATATCACTTTTTGAAATTTAACAATGAAACATTTTTAAACAGTAAACAATAAATGAACTTACAGAAGACAAACAATAAGGGAAAGTGCAAGATAAAATTAGAGATAATTAAACAGAAATTTTTGCGCAATCTTTCTTATTTCTTATAAGAACAGTGGAAAGTGACGAGTTGCATTCAAAATCCGTACAACGCGAGTCGATTGATAAAAAAAAACGTTAAAAACTTATGAATGTGAAATTTTCCACGTGGAAATATCCACATGATTAGAACTTTTGAAATAATTGAACAAATTCGATGTATATTTTAACAATAAATTCCAAGTATATACATACACTTCAAGCAGATTTTGAATAGATACTTTTACCTTACATTTTTTATTTAATTTTTTCCAAATTTTATATCGTGTGGATACTTCCACGTGGAAAACTTCACATTCATAAAAACTTCTTGCACAATACAACACGAACAAAACAAAAGTAACTGTTTAAATTGAAATACCAAACAGGAGAACAAAAGGAGGCATTGAAATAAAACGTTTATTAAAAAAAAATTAAAAAAATTGTATATGTTAAGTGCTTTATCTTAAAATACTTGTTTTTGTAATGAATTTGTTCTTGATTACATTTACGTTGCGTCACTGCGTCAAGTATTGCGGTGTATATACGTAATCGTCCAAATAGTTGTCGGTATTAACAGAACAGAGGAATACTGTCCAACATATTCACTTAAGGTAATTCTTCAAGCTATTATCACTAGATTATTGTTTTTTTTTTTAAATAACTTTGTTAAAATTAATAATTATGCAAAATAAATGTAACCCAGCAAATGCATCACTCTGGGAGAATGTTTTTTATTTTCGAAAAGTTAATTCTTTTCTTTTGTTCCAATGCAGAAACTGCCAAAAGTTTTGAGGTGGAAAAAAATGCTTTGGCAGTTTCACAGCCCACGATTATTTAAGACATTGCAATTTTTAAGGCTCGAACCATTCTCCCATTGTCAAACATTTGCTGGGTTATATTTAAAAGTTTTAATTTTATATTTAGAAATTGTAACTTGAAAACACACTAACTCCGTGGCACCAGACTTGAGAAATCATTTTAAACGTCAGTTCCGCGCAACGATACAATATAAACTCCGTAATAATGTTGAGTAGGAAAACACTTGCCGGGAAAGTTTTTCTCGTTTATTTTACTCAATATTAATCCTGGCTATTTGATAATTTCGTAAAGCATTGTAGTGTAAAAATTTCATTCACAAATGTAATTCAATCTGAAAATCCCTTGTCATCTGTTATTACTAAAATAGTTTTTGGCACATAATGAAAATGAATATTTTTGGAAGAAACTTTAATCAACAATTTGAAGTAGTCAAAAATATAGAACTTTGTTGCGGCTATCCTCTACCATATTGTATTAAATTTTATATGCAAGAAGTTTGCAACGTTTATTTGCAACGAATTTTTCATAAAATATTACTTCGTCCATCGACAATCTAGTCAGAACTCAAATTTATATCAGCGCGATATAAAATGAAATAATTAATTTTTCCGTTCACTGTTTTCGTTGGAATGAAAACGTCAAAATTTATGTGCAGTACAAACTAAATTGTTTGTAACAATATTTAAAGATTTAAAATTAATTACTATTGATTATTTGTCATATCCCAGATACTACGTACATTAATAAACTTAAATCTTTTTGATTGCAATAATTAAAACAAAGTTTCTTTGAGTGTGTAATAAATGGATGAATTATTTTATAAACGTTGAGTTAATTTTGTTTGACTTGTTAGTTCAACAGCGGAAATGATTGAACGTCGGGGAAGTCTTATAAACGTTTATTTGACATTTTATACGTCATTTTGCAATTAGGTTAATGTAAATGAAATTAAGCAATGTTAACAACGAAGGCAATCAATATTTCTCACGTGTATAATATTGATTGCACTTTCCAAAATAGTTTCAAACAACGGTGTATGCTCGCTGCAACACTGTACTATCGCGTTAAAACTGTTTGTGGTCGTAAATACCAAGGGAATGCGATTTTTTGTCGACCCGAAATGGTAAAACAACGTATGGAGAAAAATAAAAAAATTTAATTTACAGATGAATTCACGGGACAGCTAACGCAAATACAAAAAAGGGCAAGGAAAAACGAATATTCAGCAATGACAGTAATAGAGAATCAAACGAACGAAAAAGCGCGAAAACTGAATACGGCCAAACCGCGGATATAGAGACACAATTGTTTCCATGTTACGCATTTCGCTTTCCTTCCTTCCTTTCGGAAATTTGACGAGCAAAATTTAATTGTAAACACGATTGTCTCGTGTTTGAGTTCGCTATGTGAACAAATTTTGTGACATTCGAAAAACAACCTTCTACACATTTACTTGCCTTTTTAAATTGTATACAATTTAAAGCAGAATAAAAAAAAGTTTCAACCACGTTTGCACAGTTAAAAGTATGTAATGATTTCGGATTCGTGGTGTAAAGTATTTATTATTCGTTTTGGGCTTTGATACAAATCACTTTATTGACGAAGCTTATACGACGCGGTGTAAATGATTCGGAATTAAAAAGGCAAAATTCATACTGTAATGGTGTGGAAAAAATATTTATTCAATATTGACGTTTTTGTTGACTAAATGTTGAATGTGTATAGCGGATTTATTGAAATGATATTGCGTCAATGTCCGCTCAGGTGATATCGTTTTATTGAATATTAACATGTTCAATATTGAATCAATATTAATGACATTAAAAACATTGAATTAATATCGACATCTTAATATTGACAGAAAGTTCAAACAGTGTTGAGTTCATAATAATGTTGAGTATTAAAATGACATCGATAAGCCCTTTGATAAAAAAAATTGCTTATAAATACTTTTTCATTTTGCATTTTTGGAAAGATGAAAACGATAAATCAACGTTGAACAGACGTTGTTTCAATAATGACGTCATTATGAACTCAACACTATTTCGACTTTATATCAAGCATTATGTTGTCAATATGCATTCAATATCATTTTCATGTGATCAATATTGGTTCAATATTAAACACGCTAATATTGAAACGATATCGCCTGAGCGGACATTCGCACATTTATATTATTTCAATAACTCCACAACACAAATTACACATGCGATCAACAAAACCGTCAATATTAAATCAATATTTTTTTGACTATCTTATTCCCTTAAGTTATCTACGATACAGGATAAGTTAACGATGACTTTCGTGTGTTTCAGCTCGAAATTTTGAATTTTGATTCACTCTGAACTCTGAAATAGCTGTAACATTGGTACCAACTGACTGGTTTTCTCACACCGTAATCGTCTGCACCTTACAATTCATCAATTCTTTTTATTAGAATCTAACAAACTTTAACAATTTTTTTTTCATACAAGTTAAATATACTTTTACAATATATTTTTTCAACTAAACTAAAAATACTTTTAGGTAAACGAACAGAAATATTTTTAACTCATCTATGTCAAACGATTTAATCGATAAATATGATGAAAAAATGACAAGCCACAAAGTTTAACAAATAATAGCAGACAAACAAAAAAAAAAAAAAAAAAAAAAAAAAAACAAGGGGCGCCCCCCCAAAAAAGCCGAAATGAAAAAACACATAAAAAAACCCCTACACGCTCACACTCCCCATCCTCTTCCCACACCTCCATCCCCCACCCGGCGGAGTAGTTGTTCGTCTTGGGCGTGTCGTGTGCCCGTAATAAAACAGATCAAATCAACAAATAATTAGTACAAACAACTATTCAACAGATCTAAAATACAACATCTGTCGCGCTTACTATAGCGTGCATGTGGCGCGAGCGGG
>JABFOV010002566.1:0-19410 GCA_022817685.1 Aradophagus sp. ZL-2020 | reverse complement strand
GGTTGATGAACCGCGAACGCTGTCATCTACCGCAAAAAGCATGGTACTTGGAAATTTGCACGATTAGCCGAACTACAATGATAAATCGTCAATGCATCAGTTTCTTTACATTATTAAAACAAATTTTATTAAATTTAATTCAAGTGATTAAATTATAATGAATTAAAATTGATAAAGTTGACGAATGCAATCTTTCTATCGTACAAATTAATTTTGTCTTTTTAGATAAATCAATTAATTTGAAAGAAAGTACTTTTAAATTTTAGAATAATATATGACTGTATTCAAAGATAAGTAATCGACTGCGTAGTAAACAAAATTTAAGAAAACAAGATAGTAATTTTTTTCTTTGCTTGCACAATTGCTAAACATAGCAATGTCAACCCAGTTTTTTCAGAGATTACATTTTTGCAATTTGCATGTTAATCATATGATTTCTTCAGAAACGTGTTACAGAAATAATCATGTACACCCCGATTCTAACAATATTTTGTTTAATATAATTTCGTTTAATTCGCTCAATTTCCATTTTCGCGAAAATCAGCGCGTTATTAAATAGCAACGATATCATTCAATAACGACCGCACGCGCAAGACTCGTCCCGGTGATGAATCATAGCTCGAAGAGCGGGCAAAAAAAATGTATTTATGAATCGCAGCGTGGTCACAGGCCGTGAATGGTCGAGCGCGATCTTTGTTCGCGGCCGATCGACAGGAAAAATGTCGCTCAGTCGTCTTTCTCGCTTGCTTACAGATTTTCATCCTGATACTCAACTTCCCACTCTATCCCAACTTTTTGCAATTTTTGTTTATCGCGAAAATGCATGGCGATGCACCAAGCAAATAGTTGCGATATCGGCGCGCGTTCGTCAATTAATCAGATCGACTAATTGCCGGGGTGAAAAGCGTTAAAAGAAATCGAGGGACGCGAAGAAAATAAATGAAAACGAATAAGTAATCGTTTATGAGTAACGCGATGAGTAATTTGTGACTTTGTTTTGAAGCCGCGGATTTCTCGCAACGGTGCTTCGTCGGTTTCGGACATAGGCGACATCGGGACATGGAGTTACAAAATCTCAAAGAGTATTGTATGGCGGTAAACAGTGCCGGGGATCCAGTAAAAAAACAATTTTAACGTCCCTCGTTTCGTTCCATTTTTTCATCGTACATCAAACAGCAGACATTTTGTTCATTTCATACGGTTTCGTTCATTTTACACTGAGAAACACGGTTAACAAAAATAATTATTCTTCTAATTAATTTGAGAACAATTTGTTCAAATATGCGTAATTGAATTCAGTACTTATAATAGTGATTTATTTGTTTTTGGGAAAATAGAACTTAACCCTAAAATAACCATTTGCTTTTTTCGTCCTTATTAAGTATCGTTTTACTGGCTTTATTCATTCGGATCTGACAAACTCACGTGGTCATTTGAAAGTTAACTTTACTAAAAGCAATTATAATAATTACTTCGTTTTGTTTTAATGTAATTGCGTTTCTTCTATTTTTCACTTTCAAAAATATTTTTGTTTCAAGAACAATTTCGATCAGTTGGTAACCTCGCTGTATAAAGAATTATATTGCATGCAATTCTATTTCTAGACAACAACGCGTGAGAAGGCTTGTCGGAAAATTGTTAAAATTTTTGCATTTTGATGAACAATTTTTAATGAAACAATTTAACGAATTTGTACAATCTTTCTCGTTATTTTTATTAAAGTTTATTTTACTCGGACATTGGCTTCACTTAAATTCATGTAAATATATTCTTATTAAACATGGTCAATGTGCGATAGAATCTTCTTTTTCGTGCCTGTTAAATTTTGTTACATAACTAAAAGCTTGCTGGTAGTGATACGATAAGTTTAATGATTATCGTGAAAACTTCAATAATTTTCGCATATTAGCATTTAGAAACTATTATACAATATAAATTTCAATACTTCATTAACAATTTATATTTTAATCAAAGAATCGTATTACATGCGATTCCTACATTTGATTTCCTATATTTGATTTGAGTTACGCATAGTAATTTTATTGATACAATTGTCATGCTTTCAAGCAAGCGCCAAATTCAAATGAACTGGAACAATTTATGGAGAAAAATGGTACTTATTTAGAAAAAAGCAAGTAAATGTTTTGCAAAAAAAGTTGAAATAAAAATTTTACAGTTGAAGATATTTTTGAAGTGACATTAAAATTGTTTTCTGTAAAAATTGTATTACTTGATTTGATAATTATTGCTATGATATGATATGATATGATAATAATTGTTAGCAGATAATTTAATTTTGTAATACATTAATTTTTTTACAAAAAATAAATAAAAGGTAACAAACAATCGATTATTTCAAAGTTGCAAACACTTGTACAAATCAATGTTTGATTCTACAACATATATTTACAAGTTTATATATTATTTACATTCGATTACTATTTCATTGTAAAGAATGATTCTCATCGTTATAATTATAGAGTTTTGCCGCACGATTGCTTTCACTAATTCAGCGCATTATAATAGACATCAGTTCAAAATTACTTTGATTAATAAAGTTATATATGATTATGATAACTGTTAAGACTTCCAATAACAAACTTTCAAATTTAAACAACTTCAAGTTATAAAATAATAATTTCAAGCCGAAACATTCGAATCTGAGTAATTTTAACATAGTTGAATATTATTATTCATTTCGTCATCGTCACTACTATTTCATTTCCATTTTTCGCACATATCTTACATTTTATGAATTCCAAATAAAGATAAGACAAAATAAGAATGAGGGTGTAAAACAAACTTCGAAAATCTCGTACAACAATCTATCAAATGGGACGAGGTGAGCACATCAAGATTTGTTTCTTTACAAAATGAATATTATAATATAAATTTAAGAAATTTTTCCGTATACATATATGTAAGGAAAATTATAATTTGCAAATTCTTGTCCTTTTTTCTCTTTAATAATTCAAATATATTTCGAGAAAATAAAAAAAAGTGACAAGCGACATATTCAAATTTCATTTTTGTCTCATAATTTTAATAAAATGCTAATATTTTATCCACAAAAAAAATGAAAATTTTTAGTTTTTACAATATGAACAATGTTAGCATATGCGAGAAAAAGTATGAAATTAAAAGATGTGAGGTGGAAAAGTAAAAATTATTATATAATAGCACTGAAAGAACGGTACAATCTCAGAAGCAGTAATCACATGACGTTAAAAGGAGCATTTAGGAAATTTTACGATTTCCAGCTAGTATTGACAAAAAGTTGAAAACTTACGCTAGAAATCATTAAAATTTAATTATTATTAACTCATATTAACAGGTGATTAATTATTGTTACGTTCTTCTTGCAAATCTTAGCGTCACGCATATATAATACGTATTTTTCCTCTCTTAAGGTTATTGTACTTTTATGACAAAAAATGTCCCACAAAAACGTTTATATAAACGTATCTCTGTGCAAACATATAGCATTTCCGCTGGTTTTGTTTTTTTAACTTACAAGAAAATTGATACACTTTTTGCATAAATAATCGTTTATATATATTTGTGTAATCAAACATTTTTTTTAAAAAAAAACTTGATCACGAATTTGTAATAAAAATGAAATTTAAAAGTCAATTAATCTTTTTATGTCAAATAAATAAATACACAAATAATTATTTAATAAGATTTACGAATAAAAATATATGATACATACTATTGACTTTTACTTGACAAATCTAATAGGAACAATCAATTAATCTTTTTTCCACAAAATAAATATACAAATAAATGCAAACTATTGTTTACTTATTTACAAATATAAATATTCAGTAAGATCTGCGAATAAAAATATATGATATAAATACTGACTCTAACTTGACAAAGCAAATAAGATTATTCATAATCTCTTGCTTCTGGCCCTGCATAATCAGTAGATTAAAATTGTGTATCAAACTTATCAATGAAACAGTTTCAAAGTACGCTAACGTGTGGAAGAATTAAGAGCACCAGTTTTTTAGAATCAAAGTCGCGGCTGAGCGCTTAAAAAGCAGTCCACCTGCTCGATCGAATCGTTCAATAATAATACTCTTTTTCTTTTTAATATATCAAATACATTAACGTTTACTCAAAATGGTTCACGAAAACGCAAACGCAAACGCAAACGTAAACAATGAACCACGACAAATTTTGAATTCGAGTTCTTTACCAGCATCAACGACAACTTTAGGGTGAGTTTTGACCTCGTTTTAGCGATCGATTGATGTAGATTAAACGTTAAAGTAAGTCTTTTGACTACTTGATATTCACGGTGATTCAATTAGTTCTTACAAAAATTTTTAATTATTTATGACAATTCTTGTTACTCAAGATTTATATAATCTATTTATAGTTACAAATATTCTACGTTAAGTTATAAGTACTGTATATTATCATATTCCATAAAAAATCAATTTGTATAAATGCATATATTTAATATATATTATTAAAAAGTAAATTTCGATCAATTTTTTATGATTTTATATTTATTACAAAACTGGAAGTTCGATAATAAATTAAACTTTCCCTAAAACGAAGAATCGTCTAATTATATTGATAATTAATCAACTTTTTTTTATAATGTTACTTCAAAATCAAATAAATTAATGCGCAATAAATCCTTTTAACCATTATAATGACCATTATTTTTTTATCATGAAATCTGCGTACGTACATTTCGGTAGCTCCGAAATTGCACTTGTTATCATTTAGAATTCATCGATAATCGAGAAATTCTTTTGGAATTGCGTAATTCCGATAAACCATTTATATTTAATGGTGTAAAAAAAAGACAAATGATATTCATCAACAGTTGATAAATATTTAATGATATGACAACTTGTAAATATGTTTTATAACAAGATAATCATAAACGATTCGGTATCAGTGGCACAAATTCTAAATAATTCATAATAAATTTAAAAAATTTATAAACATGAAAAAAGACCAATAAAATTATGGCATTTTACCTCAAGTCAATATCGATGACGGTTTCATACATTTATTTTATATTAGATGATTAGATGATTATCAATAGCATCGATATTAAATTGATGACTTAATAAAGATTAATCATTATACATATAATCAATATTTTCTAAAAATTAAATGAATTTAAAAAAAATCAAAAATTAAAAGGTAATGAATTTTCAAAAGTTAAGTTGAAAGTTAGCTAAAAATATTGTATTGACTTTCAGCTAAAAATTACCAATGGTATTGCAATTCAAAAAAATAAAAAAATAAAATTGACTTTCTGTAACAGCAATGATGGCGCTAAAAATAAATAAATCTTCGGAATTCCTCACGAGTTCAAACCACGCTCGATTTTGGCGCGCTTGCGTGATCGGCCTATTCTTTATCAACGCATGCGCGCGAATTGCCCGCCTATTGAAAATACGTTAACGTCACGTTGGCAACACCGCCGCAGAATCTGACAGATGCGGGACTGCAGTGCGCGATGGGTCGAGTCACAAACAAACTCGTCGCCAAAACGAAGCGATGAGCAAATTCCACCGAATTTTGTGTCAAAAGTTTTGTGCTGAAATCTAGTTTTGATATCTGTTGATCTAGAATTGTCACCGCGCAGTCTTCGCCTTAACATGCCGCTAATCATACAAAATACACTAGAGATATCGCTGTAAATCTCGAAGATCTATAAATACAATTGTGTTGCGCTGCTAAATTATTCATGCGCGCTCTGAATCCGAGTTGATATCACTCTAATCTACCAATACGGTGAAATGTGACGCACAAAAAGTGGCGGGAAATTTATCTTACGTGAAACGTAAATCGCGGAACGTTTGTAATTGTCCAGAATATTAATATCAGATGTTTTTTCTAACATTTATTTAAAATTTGTTGTCAAAGTAAATTGTCACTTGTAATTGCTGTGAAACTAATCTTACTAAAATTTTGATTGTATATTAATGTTCTAAAATTATCATGAATGTTATGATATAAAAATTTATGTGTGAAAATGAAAAAAGTAAGTTCCACCAACGTGAAGGATATAAATGTGAACAATTTTGTTAAGAATAACAATTTATTCTTAAATTATTTACTATGAAATAAAAACCATTATGTTTTTTGGAATGGAATAATTATTCATTTTCAAGTAAATTTTGATATTTTGTTCTTACTTTGGAAATGTTTCTTGATCTTATAAATGTATACTAATTAAAACAAAAAAATAGCAGAATACCTGCAGTGATTCGCAAATTAATACAATCACGCTTTGTCCATTTATAGATTAAAACTAGCAGTTTCGTCTGAAGAGTATTCAATATTTGAACGCATGATTAAATATTATGTGTGTATATGATAAACATAATCAGTATGATAATATAAATATTAGTCAATTTATAGAGAGTTAGCAAACTTTTAAATTTCGCACACACGCTGAATGCGAAATTAATATCGTATAAAAATGAGGTCTCGTTGTATAATTTATAATAAATGTATATTAGATATGAGAATTAAACCTGCGATAATATTTTAATTCAAACAATGGAATAAAACTTTAACAAAAATTATACATAATCAATATAGTATTATATTATCATTAGTATAACATTAACATAATATTAATGTTGTATTATCATTATTAATGCGAAAAGATAAAGATAATACAATATAAATACAAGAATAAGTATAAGTACAAGAGGTTTGAACTTATGAATTCAAGCTTAAAATATATTGCAACTCACACTTATTATTGTTGTTCCATTGCTCGATATTTATTTAAATTTGTATGTACTGAATTTGTATATAATCTTTTGTTTCTAGTGCCACGAAACCGAAAAACATGGTAGCAATATATAAAACCTCAATCGTCCTAGCAAGTATAGGAATTGCGTTGACAATTTTCGGGATAGCTACAGGCACATTATGGATGATAATATACAACAAAATTTTGCTAAACGTACGTATTACTCAAATGACATAGTACATCTTATTACGAGATTTGTTTTTTTGTTATCTACTGTAAGGTAAAAATTAATACAGATGATACTCGTTTTATTTACTATGAAATTAACGATTTTATCATTTTTAATTACACAATTTCTTGAATAAAGTACAACATTACAAACACTATAATTTATCATGAAAAATCAAACCTAAGTTTGAAAATAAATAAGTTTTGCAATGAACATTTTCTTAAGTTATAAGTTAAGAAAATATATTTCAATAAATATAAATTTAATAATATAAGATAATAATATAATCAAAAAACATAATTTCATTTAATTTATATATGCATAAAAAATGTTATTATTAGTAAATTTATTTTTTTTACATACTGAACCATAGTTCCTCTTACTTCAATTAAACTCTATGTCAAAGATATTTCTCATGATAATAAAAAGAAGAAAAAAGCGAAAAGTTTTGTCATTATAATTTGTAGGAATTAACGTTGACTGAAAGTTCGAAGTCCTATAATTTATGGAAAGAAACTCCAATTCCCATGTATTTAAAGATACACTTCTTCAACTGGACGAACTGCCATGATTACATTCGCGACAACAGCGTGAAGCCTAACTTTGTTGAAATGGGACCTTACGTTTTCAGGTAAACGGCTTAGCATTTATTACGCAACAAATAAAGAATGTCGCAGTTTCTTCTCAACTTTTATGGACTTAACTGCATTTTCTTGATTTCAGAGAAGTAGATTACAAAATACCTATCGAGTGGAACGACAATGACACTTTAACATTTTACCAGAAGAGAATTTGGCACTTTGAACAGTCAATGACGAATGGATCTTTGAACGATTTGGTTACCAATTTGAATCCAATTGCGGCAGTAAGAATAAATAATATATACTTTTTCTTTTTAAACATAAGGAATATAAGTTTTTGGAAACTAATTTAAATCTCATAAGATTTAATTCTTGTTTCTCGTGCAATTATCAAATGATCACTATATTTTGTTATATATTGACTATATTTCTTATACATCTTATTGAACAAAAATAAATACCATTTTACAGTCTCTTTTTTTCGGGTATGTCAGACCCATCTGATCATTTCAAGGTCAAAAGAAAACCAGTAAAGCAACAATTACCGAATGTGATTGTACAAAACGATTTTAATCTTCATTTCTGCTTTTTAGACGGTAGCTCATTCCTTTTCTTCGAAAAAGAAAATCATTAAAAATCTCATCAACCGTGTAATGTTAGCCTTCAACGAAACGTTTATTATGCAAAGAACAGTCAGAGAACTACTTTTTGAAGGATACGAAGACAAACTGCTGGAATTAGCTAAGAAAACGCACACCACAAAGTTGCCTTTTAATAAATTTGGCTGGTTCTTCGGGGTAGGTTGCAAAGATGTGAATAAAATATCATGTAAGAAAATAATTTGAAATAATAAATTACTTAAATTTTGGTTTTTAGCGTAATAACTCTGTAACTTACGATGGAGTTTTTAACATGCTCAGAGGTAAAGCTAATATTCATGAATTAGGCGTAGTCAAGGAATGGAATTATAGCAATAGATCAGAATATTATAACGGCCACTGCGGTGATATAAGAGGAACGATTGGCGATATGTATCCACCACTTGTTGACAATAAAACAATTTCAATCTTCGCTCCTGACATTTGCACGTGCGTATCAATCATCCTGATAAAATAAATAAAAAGTCACATCAAATCAATGTTGCTGAAAACAAGAAAAAAAATCCCAACACTTCATTTATTTAACATGTATTTAGTGGCGTTTGTCCTTTTCTATCTGATAACAGTAAACAATATTAATGCCAACAAAATTACATTTAAAAAATATTAACTTTCATATGTTTAAAATAATAACATTTCACGGTCTTTCTTCAACCGGGTCTATTAGACCCATGCTGTAATTTTAATAATGTTGGAAAGAATAATTTAATAAAATTCGACGCATTTAATGTCTAAACATTATTAACAATACAAATGAAAAAATTAATTGATACAATTGTTTACAGAGCGTTGACGTTAAATTTTGACGGGGTAACTGATATGTTGGATCTTAATGGATTTCGATTTATATCAACAGAAAATATGTTAGATAACGGCTCTAAAGATCCTAGTAGAAAGTGTTATTGCAACTCAACGAACTGTCAACCCAGTGGCACGCTTAACGTTGAACAGTGCAAATACGGTGCACCGGTATTTATAAGCTTGCCTCATTTTTATTTAGCTGACGCAAGTTATAGGAAAGATATCGTGGGAATGGAGCCTACCAAAGAGAAACACGAATTTTATATCGTTATCGAACCAGTAAGTTTTTGAAACATTTTTCACAGTTTATAAAATTGTATCCAAAAGTTTGACATCTGTTTCATAACAGCAGATAAAATATTTTGTACATCTTGTGTCTTAAAGTGGAAAAATGTCACAAATAATAGTTTGCGCTAGAAAACGTCAATCGATAAATGACAAACGTTTTGTAAGACTTGAAATGTGCAAACATGATACATTGAAATATGCGTTATATTATAAAACATTGAATTATAGAAGCATAAATTAGAAAATTCAGGTCATTAATAACATTTATTAACAATTCCACAGATAACTGGTATTCCTATGCAAGTTCGAGCCCAATTGCAAGTCAACTTATATGTACAGCCAGATGAAGAATTTGCGTAAGTATTCGTGAATAACATAAAATGAATTTATAACAGATGAAAAGCAAAATGGATAAACAATGCATTGAACTGAAAATTGCATGTAATAAAATTTTGCAACTTCAAACTGAACCTCATTTCGTTTACAATTTTCAAAATAAAAGAAATTTTCAATAAGTCTTTAGAATTTAAAAATTAATTTCTTTTCGTACTTTAACTAACTTTTATTATTAATTTTAAAAATAACTAAATTATGAAGAATCAAATCCCTTTAAATTAAGCCATTTAATGATAATTCTAAATTTCAACAAAACATGTATCTGTTTCAGCTTATTCAAAAACATAACAAAAATGTACGTGCCAATGTTATGGTTTGCTCAGGAGGCAACACTAACGTCCGATCTTTCCCAACAAGTCAAGATAGTGAAGTTGTTACCGATGTTGGGACACATCACGCTCTTTAGTATCGGCGGTATCGGAGTTTTCCTCATGATCATAACCGTTTTCGTGTTTATGCGCACAAAGCGAAATAACGAGGACCGTCAAGTTCTCTTGAAAGACTAAAAATATTGGAACTCATAAAGCTGACCCTTTATTACGAGGCTCTTGGGAAATAACGGAATTTCGCGCTCCGAAATGAGCAATTCTTTCGAATTGTCACTGGCGACGAGTCTTTTTCCCAAGATATCGCGAAAATTCATTCTGCATAATATCATCGAATGCATTCTCTGGAATTGTTGTTGAAAAATTGAACAAGATAGACGGACTTCGACTCGAGTGATAAACAAGTGCCTAAAATAACAAATCTTTTCTTTTCGTACAAATTCGATCGACGAGTTTTAAACGTTGATGATAAATTTAATTTCCGTGATTGTAATTACGTCGTTTTAGTTTTAAACAAGACTTACATGGCTTCAACTTTTTTTTTTTAATTCATGTTTTTTTTATTAAGTTTTATTCTTACGCTTGCTTTTTGTATATCTTTATAATACTTAGACTGTGAATGAATGTTGAATTATAAATTTAGTTATTTGACAGTTAATTGATTAGAATTTTTTTAATTTTTTTAGCAGTGAAAGAAAAGTTATCTGTGATATTTGTTGGATTAAAGCATTTGTTTGCTATGAACTTAGGTTTCATTTACCCAACGAATATAGTTGATAAGTTACATATGTTTAAGTTAAGTAATTGTATACAGCAAATGCTTATTTATTCTTACTGAAAGCAATGTAAAAATCACCTTCAATTTTCATATTCGAATTAATAATTATTGCTCAATAAAATACTTTAAACGATGAATTAATCGATTAACTGATTTTCGATAATTATATTGCTTTTTATTGTAATTTTGTGCGACATATATGTTAATTGATTAAATAACGAAAAATGTATGTTAATTCATATTTTTCTTGTTGATTTTTCCTGAATTAAAAACAACTGCAAGATTACGTTGTAATATCCGTTAATTATTAACTCTATACATTTTCATCCCTTTTCTGTTGAAATGAACCGAAATTATTATCTCTACATAATAAAAATTATGCTAATACATAATAATAAAAAAAAAACTTTACTATCGTTTATTTATGTATGTAACTTTCAAAAAAACGAGAAACACCAAACTGGTAAGTAAAATCAAATAAGAACAACAATAACTTTTTCATCGATGGTGTTAGTTGCCCGAGCTGTAATCATAATTGCTTTACGGCGTCGTTCGCTATATCGAAGTAATACGGACCGGTTGAAATGCTTGCGGCATGCTAATTCTGTCGTTTAAGGGTCGCAAGTAGACAAAGACCTATGCGCACGTATTGTACCGTACGCGAACCTGTGTCGTACAATGCATTTCATGCGTCGCGTTTCCTGCGCATGACAAAATTACACACATTGCAATCCATCGCTTACGTATTTCTTCATCTTTTTAACATCTATGTCAAAATCTCCCACTTCGACAATTTCATCTGTTATCTCCATACGTTTGACTCATTTGTCATACGGTTTTATTTTACGAAACTTTCTTATCCTATAATTCATTTGCACGGTAAATATGACTTATCCATAATATTCAGTCATTCATGAAATTTTTAATTTTTAATTTTTATTGAATTTCCACGTATTTTACATTCAATTTATTAGAATATCATTCAAATAAAAATGATACATAAGTAGATTATCGTCATTGGAAAATAACGGAAAGACCATCGATAAACATAATTATAATAATCTGTTTCAAAATTACACCAGCCAAAGTGTACCATTATTTAATGGTAAACAATTTAAATAATACATGAAACCTTTTCAAATTCGATATTGTTCGATACCGGGGCAATTTCTCGATAGCGAATTACTAGGAATGCAATTTGCACATATTATTGCAAGTTTCATTGATATTTGACATTGTAACAAAGTTACTTTGTGAAAGGAATTTGTAAAATGAGCTTCCTTTACGGTAATTCAGTCATCTAAATGCTCCCTGTATAATTTTTCAAATTTCACAAAATATACGTAAAACTGTGTAATTATTGGAATACATTTAACTCTTAAAAAACGACGTGGGTCTGACAGACCCGAATGAGAAAAGACAGTTAAACGATATCGTATGATAAAGATAAGAAAAAATCATACATAGAATTTTCGGGATAATAATGAAATATGCTTTTCACTTTAAAAATGGTCTATAGATTGCACTGAAATATAAAATTGTCTACGAAACGTGACGTCACGTAGCATGACAAAATATTACACGACATTTTTTCAACTCGTACTTAACGGCTCGATGGTGTTCCGTCGGCCCCTAAACAAGCGAAACGATAAACGCGTACTGACGAAATTTTGTATATCGCGACAAAATAATTAATCGCATCTACTTCACGACGAACGAATCACGGCGAGCGAATTCCAAACTGTCACTCCGTTCAAATAACGTCGTCCATTTATCTTCGTCAAATAAAAGGCCGGTGACGGTGAATCAATTTGTTTTAATGCAATAAAAGTTAATGTTGAATGCAAAGCTGACAATTTTTCCGGGTTAAAATGTGACGGAATTGCGTTGCCGTTAAGGCCCCAGCAACAAATTTCGCCGGATACGCGTGTCGTTAATGAAACTGTTGCGTTGTGCATTATTAATTAAGGCTATCGTGAAACTGAAATTCGCGAAAAGCCGCGGCCAAGTTTGCCGGCAGAGATCACGCGGGATCAAATTCGCGCGGCGAGCACGAAGCGCGTTTCGCCAATTTAATTGTTTCATAATTAATTGCTTAATTGGAAAGGAGAGAATGAGCATTAATTCGCGCAAGGGAATTTAATGGAACGGCCGTTTGCTGCGATGTCTCTTGCAGTGTTCCGTGCTTTTTTTGCAAAGGGGGAATTTAAATGACGATCAAATTCGCATTTGGTTGAAATTAACCGTTTTGTAATTTTTATTTTAAACGTGCGTAAAGAAAAAAAGAAGAAAGTAGAGGTCAACGGAACCCCTCGCCTTGAAATCTGAAAAGTGACCAATTTGATATTTTCTATTCCGCCATATTAAATTAGCCAATGTGGTGGAATTGTCAACTGAAAAAAAATCGACTTACAAAAATGAATGATAAAAAAAATTAATGAGAAAAAGAAATCAATAGAAAAATTAATGGGATGAAGAATTAAAAGAATGAAAATTAAAATAATCAGAAGTTTGAAAAATTTAATTTTTCAAATTTGATAAATGTAGATTAATATTTTGTCTTTTTTTGAACGTCAAAAAGAGCAATCGCATAAAAAACTGTATTTTTTAAGAAAGAAAATAATACTGAAAAATTATGTAACTTAATATTTTAGTCCAATTAATCTGAATGTTCATAAAAATATTCTTGCTACGAAAAATACATTTTAATAAGGTATCTTCTATTTTCTTTGCAGAAGTATTATTTAGCGAAACACACAAGACATTTGCTTTCGCACATCAAACACAACTAAATTCGAAATTACTCATGAAAGATGCAAAATTTAATCAATTTATATCAAACTTATAAAAAGATCAAATGAAATCAAATGTAAAAAAATTGTACATATTTTAAATTCACGTTTCAATTTTACTTTTCTGCTAATGTACATTTATTTCAAGGGCTTTTGATGTTTTTAATTAATTCTTCAACATAAAGATATAAATAATTTGAAAAGTATCAACAATATACATATATATTATACATAAAAATTATAAATAATCTGAAAATTCGATTTTCAAATGAAATTAAAACTGCAAAAAATCAGATACTAATTAAAAGTTATTTATGCCACTTATCTGCATACGAGTAATTACAATAATTACTAATTTTCATTCATTAAATACTTGATTAATTAAAAAAAAATATCTATCTTCGATACTAACACATTTAGCTAACGTTACGATTGATAAATTATGGGTCCATTTTTCAACATTATTTCGATGTTTGTCTAGACCTACCGCTTAGGATTTCAATTCCTCATCTCGCGGTATTAAGTTCAGTGTATATATAATCCTTTATTCGTATCTCGCGGACGCAGCACATTATTTCATACCAAAATTATCGCATTCGAAAACGCACTCTCATAACTTGAATTCACAAGAAATTTAGCCCCGCAACAAAACATAACATTCCCGTAACGCCAAAAAGCACCAAAGGTTTGATTTAATCCACAATTTACTTGCAACATCATAATATTACAAGGTGCGTAAAGATTATTATTATAAATTGCATTTCCTGTTAAAAATAAATGTAGCTGATTGTATTAAAAATTTGTAATCTTTCTTGAACATTTTTTTTTCTTATTCATTATTTGAAAAGAAAAAAAAAACACTTTGCCTTTGGCCAAAATTGTTTTTTGTTCTCAATATTTTTTTGAACAAAAAGTTATTAACTTGAATTAAGAAAGTTTTTGATAATTTTCAACGGAAATAATTAACTTATTGCATAGAGTTATACTTTCGAATTACTCAATAAAGATAGCTAAGCGTTTTTTCGAGAAATCACAAAAAACATAATAAGTAAAATGCATGACGTAAATAGTCGACTGTTATTATATTCAATTATATTTTCTTTAATAAAATTACTTGCTTATTTATGAAAAAGTAAATTATTGAATGTCAAAAGGTAAATAATTAATCCTATGAAAGTAACAAAAAACGAGATGTTTGTATTTTACGTCATAATAATGTTGTACATTGTAACAAGTCAACTTCAATAATTATTATTGATCTTATTTCATTATCGAACATAATACAATAATTCCATAGAAAGTTTTAAGTTAATTATTACTTACTTTAAAGTTGATAACGAAGGAGAGCAGTATAGAATTAAAATAGATTTTACTTTTTACAATTATTTATTCCGTTGTGAATAAATATACACGTTTATTCGAGCCTCTTACGATTGTATAAAAATCGTGCATTTTGAATAATTAGAATGGAAATTAATTATACATTGCATCACAATATGATCAAAACGAGTAAAATATTTGACAGATCGAATTTTTCTTATCAAAATTCGAGACGGAGATGAAATACTTTATTGCCCTAGAGTTGATAGAAGACAATTCCTGCCCCGATTTCGAAGATTAAACTAGTTAAACAAATCGTACATCAAATTATCTGCAGCAACACTACAAAAACAAATATCTTGTTTTGAAGTCCAATAAACTGGAAACATCTTAATTTAAGATATTTTAGCCTGCCCGAGACACTGAAAGTGTCTCAAAACTAAATTCTTGTTTTGGCATTAAACTTAATTTTCACGATATCAAACAAGAAAATAAGCAAAGACGTAATTATGGTACCTATTTATTCTTTTCAAAAAAACATTCTCTTCAAATGCTCCGATTTCCATCAGAAATGCAAGTAATCAGAAAATCGTTGGTAAAAAAATGAAAATATAAAACCTTTATTTCAATAATGAAAACGCGATCATGAAGTTGATTCCCGTTCGCGGCGTAATAAGTTCGATTGAAAGGATCAACTTAACGAAGTCGTTTTTCCGAACGATTAAACACCGAATCGATCATTTTCACGACGGTCATTAAAGAATTGTTTCTTAATGTCAACGCGATTGGCATGACAGATAGCGGGAGCATTCATTCAGTGGAGCAACGGCTCGGTTGGTGGTGGCGGTCCAAACGGTCTGACCGTGGATAGCGCAGTTAGTTTCGCAGAGACCATCGACGCGTTCGCACCTGGCATTCGCGCGCTGCCAATCCCGGAACCGGACGATGTCATGAAAAACCCTAACTGAACCTTGTCAAAACAAGTCAACTTAGTGCCACTTTTCCACGCCGTCACCCTCGCTTCGCAAAAAGTGTGCCAACTTTTTGCCCGAGCTTTCGTCGCGTTTCGTCGTCGAAGAAAGCAACCAGTGCACGTGTCCGTGGTGTTATCTGCTTTGCGAATTCGCGGCGTCGAGAGATAACGACGCTTTTTTTTTCGCGATCGATATCGCCGGACGATTGGCGATACTTAATTGATCGGAAATTGAGATGTACGAGGAGAAAAAAAGTGTATCTCTGTTTAGGCTCGATCATACTTCAACTAGCTTCTGAGACGCGGGATCGTAAAACTGTAACCGTCAAAATAAGATTTACCGCCGGACTGGGGTTAATACAAGTGCGATGGGTTAATGAATAATCGATTTTTAGACATAATCGGATCTTCTTTAACTGGTAGGTCACTTTTGAATTAAAAATGCTGGTAAAATGCGATTTAAGTGGGTTAATTATAGCGTGAAAAACAACGGCATAGTTTAAGAAAAGTGTAACAATATATCATACGTGACACTCGATAAAAGAGTTTGTAAGAGTTTTTTTATGAGGCCTGCGCTCGAAAAAATGTTTGCGAAATGTGTTTCGAACCAAAAGAATTATTTTTCGAATAAATATATTCAATTAGGAATCTCGACTTTGAACATATCTTTCTCATGATTTCCAATATTCAATATATTGCGAATATTCTTTTGATATGTTTACAGTGTATCCTAAAAATATAATAGTAATATATTCTCGTTACATTTTCAACTTATTTTTATTTCTGGAATCAAAATCCTGGAAATGAATGTATGGAAATAACATTGCAAAGCTACGTCGTCGCACAAAGTTAAGTTTTAGATGAAAACTCAAACAATTCGCGGAATATATAACAAGATCAACATTTTGCAAACCGCATTTGAAGTCTAAATTATACGTGACAATTTTATCAATTTCCATATTTATTACAATGTAATATAACTACAGAATTCAACAATTTCGCTACTCGTCATTTGCGAACCAAACAAATAACGTAAAACTCATCTAAACGCTGCACGAAGAAAATAAAAATGAAAAACATTTCCCTTCTCGTACAATTACCGTCAATTTGATTTATTTCCCAAAAAAGCGGTTTCATATACGTGAATTTCCAAACATCCCTCGTATCAGAAATTTTAAAGCACGTATAAATATTTCACAAGCAACCGCAAAAGTGTTTCAAATATCACGTTTCTTTACAAAACAAAACTTCCAAATTATAACGAAACCCTTAAAACATTTATCGATTGATCATCGCTAATGTCGAAAGTTGCATTCCGCATCGCGAATAATTTCGCGAAAATCCATTTTCCTATAACGTTCACCGTAATCTTTGCAACAATTTTCCCATCTTTGACTCGTTACCCAAGAAACTGTTCTTTTTTGCAAAAAAGAAACTTCACGGCTACTTCCACTCCAATCTCGCAAATTACTTCTTTGCTCGAACGACTCATTTAACGGACCCGTTTCTACATACATTCCGTTCGTTTAATCGCCATCGAACAAACACATACTGCAACGTGTCGAATCGTTCGCACGGAAGAATGAAACGCGATTGTTTACCTGCGAGCCGGCGACTGCGATTGATAAAAGTTATCTTTAAAGCCCACGTTTGACAAACTCCTACCGCCCCGAGCCAAAAGCGATCGTTCCCTCGTCGATAAAAAATGCCGATTTCTCGATCGACAAAGAACAACATTGCGTTATTCCCCTTTGACACGTACCCCGGCTATAATGGATTTCACTAAATGTGCTTGCTTTGTGACCGAGCGTGCATTTTCCCCGGTCGCTTTACGACGCCGCGAGCTCCGTATAAACCTACATTATGAACCGCGCGTCAGCTTTTTCCGAACCTTTAATGCTTAAACTTATTTGTAATTATGTCGGTAAGATCGGTATACAGGTCGCTCGTAAATAGCGATAAACCCGCGCGAAACGGCTTGTCAAGGGATCGGGCGCAAAGCAAGGCTTTCCGGATGATAACTAAGGATTTCGCGAAATTGCGCGCAAAACTTTTAAACGCCTCCGGGACGAATTATTAGCTCCGCGTCGGTGATCTTTCACAGAGATCGTTAGCTTCGGCAAAAGCTAAGATCGGGCAGATTTTTTTGCCAGATCGGGCAAAAAAATGCTCGGCTATTTACGTACGGGTGGCCGAAAAAGTGAGGGAGAGACCAAAAAAGGAGATGTAAAGGAGGAAAATAATAATGATAAAACGGTTGAACTTTGAACTTCAATAGCTATGAATTATGCGCGCGAGCCATACAAGAGCGAAGCGATTTGTTATTCAATGAGAAAAAACAGTATCTCCGGGAGCGAATGTTCGACAGTTGTAATATGTTGCGGATTCAGGCGTTATCACGCGACAGGCGTTGGGTTATTCAACGCGCGCCGAGTGGTGTGCTACGGATAAAATCAGACGTCGCCGGCGAATGAAAGGAACCTGGCGGCGCGGGGTCAAAAAGCGCGGCGGAATCTTGCATTAGCGGCCACGCGGAATTATGCATGAGCCACGCACGGAGCTGTCAAAAAAGTTAGATTATCTCGAAGAAAAAGACGAGTAAAAATTGTCGCTAAGGTCGCGGGTCGATTTCTCGAGTAGGTGGCTACGATGAGTGTAAGTTAAGCGAAATTGAGGATACTTCTTCTAGGAAGTTGGGGGTTTCATTTTCTCGACAGTAGTAAGACGTTTCGAGTTGAGGTTTTCAAATTGTGATTCCAATGTTATTTGGCGATATTGGTCGATGATAAACTTGTACGACAAAGGTGGTCAAAGGCCGATGCAAATTTTAGGCGACTTTAAGGGCTTCTCGAAGTTTGGTTAAGGATGCAATTTCAGTTTAAAATAAAAGCACATTTAGCGAAGCCTTTTTGCAATTTAATTGTTTCGCATTTTAAATATAAATTAGGTTATACAAAGGATGATAAAGATAAGACATAAAAAGATCTTTGAATATAATGGAGATGAAAGTGAGTGAAGTGAAGAATCACCTTAATCGTTTGATAAAACGAGATGATAGATGCAAAAAACAAATAATTTCATTCTTTGTGATTAATAATAAGCTTCAACAATAGACTTAAAAAAAAATAAACTGAATAGATTAATATTTCGATATATTTTTAATCAAATGGTTGAATATACTGATAATTAACTAGATACATAACGTTTGATGACATATCCTAGTTTGATTACTGTGGAACGAAATTTCCTCCGACAACTTGGAACACAAATACAGACAGAAAAAACTCCTCGTATTTACAATTTCGACTACGGTACCCAGGGACATCGGTTCGGAACAAACGTGCCTGAAGTTTGCCACGTGGCAAATTGCCACACGTTTTTGACTTAGAAAATTTTCTATGTTCAAAAATTGAAATCGACTAAATCGACAAATACAACAATGAACATCGTGAAAAATATAAATTAACACAAAAAATTGTCGATTTGAATTTTTGAACTTGGAAAATTTTCAAAGTCCAATATGTG
>JABFOV010002565.1:0-19412 GCA_022817685.1 Aradophagus sp. ZL-2020 | reverse complement strand
ATGCAAATAATAGTGACTTAAACTTAAACGTTTGTAACTTAATTTAAAACACTTGATGTCGTAAAATAAGCAAACTATGCTTTGTTTTGAGACATCCATGATCTAAATTAAGTCACGACGAAGCATTATTTTTATATCTAGATAACATTAAAAAAAAGTTACGCCTTAAAAGTGCAGTTATATATTCCACTAGAGAAGTGCTCTGGAGGAATACAATTTTATATCTTTAGAGAAATTTCTTGTATTTTATAAATCAATGAAAAGGTATTGTGCTGTGAAGTATTCGTCTAAAATAATTGCAAACAGTAATTGTATAAGTTCAGAATTCTTTTATTCAGATCTATCACTATTTTTGCTTCCTTTTTCCGTGAAGAATTCACTGCTCAAATGTTCATTACGCGAAAAGAAATTTCGACACGAATTTATATAGTTCTCTATATAAGACATGTATATAAGCCATAAATAAAGCGTTTGTATTTTGTTTTATTTGTGTTCAACATATAGTCCATATACGACGATTATTTATTGGATATACATGGCATAGAAAAAAGCGTGGAAGAAGCCACTGTTTTTGGGGTCTGTAACAACTGTTCTAGCCCATTCGTGACGAAATTTGTTAATACAGTTTTACAGAATTCATTCTCAATTCTTGTTTTCATTCACACATTTTCAAACTTTATACTAATTTTTTTATTCTTGTCATGAATAATTATTAATTTCTTATTTACTTTTTGATAAGACTTTTTATACTTTATTAATGTTTTACACTTTCATCGTGGTAAATTTAGTTTATCGCTTTTGTGGAGTACATATACTAAAATGATAAACAATATGGAAGATATTTTAAAATTAAATTGAGGTATTTTATGAGGCGCCTTCTAGACGTATAATATTGGACAATAATTAATGTAAAGGTCAATGAATTCGCAGGCGTTTTCATAAATCTCGAAACACAAGAACTATTTTCATCAAGTTGAAGTTTAATAACGTTACCAATAATTCTTTGATGAAGAAGCATCTTTTTAATAGATAGATTAAATTTTTTTTGACGCTGTCGATAATTACAGGTTATTTATAGTTTATTACAGACACTCGTGCCTTGAGACTGTTATATTGAATTTTATCGTGTCGGATCGTATCTACAATATTTCACTTGATTACATGCTCAAAATTCAATTTGATTAATATAAAATAAAAATTAATTCAATTTTTTTTCACACGCAAAGTCTAATTAGTAGACTCAAAATTAATAACATTTTGCTTTTTATTCATTTATTAAATTACCATCACTCAAAAAATTTTAATTTTTGTTACACCGTAAGGCTGGCAATCATTTGCTTCGTTAATTATAAGATAAGAAAATTAACTTGTATAACTTAACAATCGTCAAAAAATATATATATATATATATATATATGTATGTAAGTAAATTAAAAAATTATTTTTTCTTAATCTAAAATAATAATAAAAACACAGTTTGACAGTTGTAACAATGCTTTATTTACATGAAACGTTTAATCAAATTCTCTAACTAAGATACAGTCTCGTCGATAAATTTTTTGACCTGACAATGCAGCTTAGATGTGCAGGAAGTTTGTCCGTCACCATTTATATTGATTTCCATCGGCACTCGCTGGTATCGACGAAACGACTGTCGCGGAACTCGTGAACCGTCTTGGCTTTTTGCTCCGATTGTTCCGAAGAAGTAAACGTGGAAAGATAAATCTAGCACATGGACGCGCGATCTCCACTTATCAGCTGTCATTATTCGCGTGCATGACGTGAAGTTTCGCAGCCAGTTGTAACATCGCAGCTACCATAGTTGTTGGCCGAATCCAATCTGGAATTAACGGTGAAAAAAATAGTATTCAATAGCATCGGCAGTTCTGAGTGTGCGAATGAAAGGTTCTTCTCTTGCAGAAGAGCATTATTCTTCTTTTGTGGGAAATTGCTGAGAAAATTACTCGGCACGAGATCAGCGAGGCAATGTGGAACGGGAATGAAGAAATTGGAGTAAAGAACGAAAAAAAAATAAGAGGCGATGGCGAAAGGCGAATATTTTGTCGAAAGTCATTGGTCATTATTGCACTTGACTATTATCTAAATTTATTAGCAGTGTGCCGGGTTATATTATGTTGATTAACTGTATATTTCCCGTAATAGAAATTACAATATGGTTTGAATGTGGCTCTGATATGATTAACCATTATCCGTAACAGGTTCTGCCGAGGAATGATTATTATGTATATTCTTGTCTCTAAAGTCTGTGAAATAGTTACCTTACCATTTGATTCATTAATGCATACGATATTCGTGATTATTAAGAGAAACTATTTTGACAGTATTGCGGCCTGGATTTAATTGATATCAGGAGTGACATATCAGTACCAGGACCCGTTACGGGTCAGGATCAAACATCTATTTTGAGGTATACCCAAGTAGAATATATTCTACTCGGGTCGATTACAAACATTTTTTTTATAGATACCGGTCAATGAGTTTTTTCTTTATTTTTATGAGTTTTATTTTCGTCGCATCGCATTCGATAACTTTTGATGATTATTATTTTAATGATTATGTATAGCTATCATCAAGTAAATTCAATTAATAATAGTTATCTTATAGCTTTCGTAATGTATACTATCGGTAATTTTATACGTCTGTCATGTATATATGCGAAATTGTTGAATTTGAGCAACTGTAAGAAATGTTCGTTATTTGTGGGTCGAATAACGTAACAAGACAATGAAAGTGGAAACAGTGAAATCTGAGACGTAAATTGGAGTACGTAACGTAACTGTGAAATCGTTGAAGTCTGTGGTGACATTTATTCTCGATAATCTGAAATGTTGAAGAGAATTTAAACACGAATCAAGAATAATATAATTATTGATAGCTTTTCCGCATTATACTGAAAAAAATCATTTTTCTCATTCAACAAAATTAAACAGTTATTTTTATCTTTATGTGTATGTGTTTCGCACAGAGATTAAGTACGTAATAATATATTTTATTGTTAACTGTACAGTTTTCTTTATTCAACCAAATGTCTTTTTTGCTTTTGATATATGCAACATAGTTTAGCAAGTTTTTTATGATTCCATTGATATGTTAAAAATCCAATTTAGTAAACATTTGGTAGATATAATAAAGTAAAATAAGTTTTTATGGGAGATACAGGATTAATAAATTGGAATTTTACATCTACAAATTTACTTAAATAGATCTTTAAATTCTGATAATTATATATAACATTATATTACTATTAATACTTATGGATTCCTCAAATACATTATTCATTTCAATTCGATTACTTTAAAGTTAGTAGCAGTTTTATTTTTTGTATATTTTTTCGATATGACGATGAAATTTCCTCTTTAAATCCATTAACTTCAACTAAGTTGCAACACACCGAAGCGTCACAGATTAAAGCAGATTAAATTCGTTATTGAAAAAAAAGAGAGAGAGAAAATTGAAAAAAATAAGACGAATGTGTGGCTTAATCTCTGTAAAGTTGTCATTTAGTTTACTTTTAATTGCTGCCTTGAATTCATGGCATTAGTATTTCTCGGAGAAATTATAAGGAAGAGATGCGCACTTACCTTGGTAAAACTAGGAATTATCGAGCGAGCTGCTTCTGGAAGACTTAAACCTACTTTTGCGATACCCAAAACTGCCGGCTTCGCGATGGAATTACTGGCTTGCGCGCCATAATTTATTCCGCCTATCCCACCGAAACCATCCAGATCTAGATGCAATCCTGTAATACGTATTTACTCTAATGACTTACAGGTTATTTTAAACGAGAATTAAATTGTCGGATTAACTCATGCTTAATGTTTCCATACCCTGCAAAATGCCTTGCCTTTGACCATTTAGTTGTCCAATTTCCCCTAATTGTACCGCGTTTTGTCCAAATTCATTAATTGGCAATGCGGCAGCTGCAAGAATAAAGATATTCCTTAGAGCTACCTTTCTGCTATCTACTAATCAATGTAATATCATACGAAACGTAAAGTAGATGTCGATTTGACAGACATTAAACGTTGGGAAAGTTTTCATCTTGCATGGGTGCGTTTCGTTTGAAGAAATGCTATTTACACAGCAATGAAAAATATCATTCGCAACATGAGAGGTGAAAGGTCGCCTTCTTCAGTTTCAAATTCAAATTACAAATTTCTCAATCGGTAAAGGGTAAATTTGTTATTCTCAGTTATACGATGTAATGTATGAACAATGATTAAATTGATAATTTCCGATGAGTGAATTTTCAACACCAGGTGCAGTCGTGTAACTAAGGCACAAGGTTGAATTTCAATTTTATAGTATTTATACTTGAAACTTTTAACAAAGTACTTGCAATAAAAGGTTCACATTTTAATTAAAAAGGAACGTATGAAAGTCATCTGTCACGATGCAAAGGACGCTTGGACGTAATTCAAAGTGCCCTTCACATCATGCAAATAACGATCATCAAATTTCGACCTGTTTTCACGGATAGAATGTTGATGTTTTCGGTATGTGTTTGTAAAAAATGAATCTCCTGAATGCGCCTTCACGTGAACCGAGCTTCGTCGCATTCTCCATTTCGTTTTTGTTTCATTTCCCCGTGCGTTCGAAATCAAGCGCGGATTCGAAGGAGATTCTGTCCACCGGATAAACGTATGAGAAACGACGTTCCATGTAAGAAGACAGTTAATCTTGTTACCTAACGACAGCGAAGTTTGCGGATGAATCGTGCCGTGATTTATGAACGTCAACTTGGGCAGACCGGCCGGCAGGTATTTAATGGCTTCCAGCGGCGACGAGGCTGAAGCTGACAAGTAGGAAATCGGCAGTGTCGGCAGGCTGATTTTCACCGGCGCGCCGATCTGCTGGGGCGGCGGCAGCATGTAACTCATCACTTCCGGCGCAGCTGATTGCTGCAACTCAAAGGGTTGGTAGCCCTTTGATTCGACCGGCAGGTGATTATAATGAAGGCTCGTGCCCCCTTGCGTGTACGCATTTTGTCTCATGAATCCCGTAAAGGGCTGGCTGTAATTTCATAATGAACATTTTATTCGCGTAATACAGACGCCGCGTATTTTTTTCACAACTGGATTAAGTACTTTATGGCAGCGGCTGGCGCCCGTTGCCCGGGCAACGCGTTCGTAATAACCGCCGGGACTGCCGGGAATCATTTACCTGATACCGAAAGGCATTCTTTTCATTTCCGACGGCATCGTCATGATCGGGGTTGAAGGTAATGCCGTGTCTTCCGGTTTCGACTCTGTGTCTAGGTTCGCTCCTGTGGCCAACGGTTTGTTTGTTTCGCCGTTCATTGGATTTAGCGACGATTCAACTTTGGCCTAACGATTCCAAGCAAAAGAATTAGGATAGTGCAATTTCTTGATATCTCTTCACTTAAAGAAATAGATATTTCAAAAAACTATTTATAATTGTTTTAAATATTTGACATGGTAATTGGAACATCTGCTTCTAATTTTCATCTAGATAGTTCCTTGAAACAGTCTACAATGAAGTGTCTTCAACGTGTCTTATTTAAAGCCATTTAGACAATTATTTGTGTCTTTTCTTGGAAAAGTGTCTTTAAATAAGACACTTCTTTTTGCTGTGAATATTTGAACAGTAGAGAACAGAGCGCGCATCAATACCGGCCGCATGAGACATCAATATTGATTTGCCTCGATTTTGATTTTACTTTTGGGCTTTAAATGAAATATTTTAATTACAGCTATCGAATTCTTTTATGTAGATAGTGATTTTAATCATTTATGTATTTGAATGTTGTGCAGTTTAGACATTATTGGAAATTGAAATTGGAATGCACCTGAAAATCGAATCTATCAATATCATAAATAATATCGCAAAATGAAATCTCTTAAACAATTTGCAGTTATTAAATGATAAAAACCAGTACATTAAAATATTCTGATTTTTTTTTTTTTTTTTGTTTAAGTTGCGTATGTATAAGTATGCTTGGATTGTCACGTGAAACCGACACAATTTTTATTTCACTCCTCTGAGTTGGACATTTTTATGTACATGAAATGATAGACTAATGAGAATGTATGGATTCACTAACGTTGAAAAAATATTCTTCAAGGTACAAAAGACTGGTCTAAAAAATTAGCTCCAAGATATAATTTAAAATAACAGTATAACATTACAAAATCATTGAACTTTCTATCTTTAACATAAATATGGTTTCTTTAAAGATAAAGTAAAGTTATGAATTAATACGATGAAAAAACAATATCGTATGGAATAGTATTTAGGTTGTAGGATCAATGATTGTTTCCTTAGGATACGGATAAAACTTTTCTCTGTGCAGCATGAATATTTTATTTCTATCTATCAAAACAGTTTTTGGTTTTAACTTGAAATGAAATTTGACGAAAAAATGAATCAAAATGTAGTCCATGAATGTTGTGAAAACTGAGATATTTGGATTGTTTTAGAAGTAAACTTGAGATGAGAAAAGGAAGTAAACTGTCTGAGAGTTATGCAATTTTAGATGGACATAAAATTCTTTGTCTCGCCTTGACACGTGATCTAGACCGTGTAATTGCTTTTGTTTGTTTACGATACTGGCTTGTTTTCGGCATGGATAAATTTGTAAAAACTGTTTTATTGAGCACTTAATTAAAGTTTTCGAAAGCAAGTGATCATCAACTTAAATTGAATACCTGATGTTATAATAATGTCTAACTTTGTCAAGAAAACGTGGGAATACTTTTGAAAATAAAGAAAATCTTAATCCATTTCATCTGAAAGTAATGACAAGTTATGACATACGATGCAAATTAAATTTAATAGATGAATCAGTAGTTTTTATAAAATTTTTCGTCGCTTAGATCGGAGAAGGTGATGATTCAAATTTTATTACGAAAAATTTCATTTGAAAACGTGAATTGGCACCTTCTCCGACTCAGGCGTCGACATATTCGTATCAGTGTTTATTATATTTCATGAGAATTTTCCGTGATGTTTCAAATAAATGAATACATATGCTGTTATATTCGCGATAAAGATGGATTTATCTGCAAAATATGTTCAAAGAACTTCAAAGCATGTTATGAAAGTTGTCCTCGCCACCATGCTACCAGCTGACGAAGTAGTGAAGGCGATTTATTAAATTACCGATAGTGAGTGACGTTAACCGCGAAGTCAGAATATGGCGACAACTGCAGGAAATAGGAAGAGAAGTGTTAAATGTAACGGTGGAACTAATATTTTATGATGATCAAATGATTTTACGTCAGCAATGCATTTACAACATTTTTATTTATACATAAAAAAATGGTTCTATAAATTGTCTTAACTACTCAGCAATTTTTCCTTCCTCGTGAGTTATTTCTTTCACTACAAAAATCTCACTAAAATATTTCAAATGAATGATTAAACTGTGTATTGTGCTATAATTTTTATTATCTCATTTTTTATGACCCGAATGGTATAAATATGTCTTTGTTTTGGGGTGAATGAGTCAAGAATCTTTAAGCTGAAAAAGCTATTTTTAGTTCGAAATAACTTATGAAATGGTATGAAATTTTTTTTACGTATTCATTCAGAATTGTTTCATATTTATCAACAATGTATTTTGAACCAAGATAAAAATTGAACTCTATCAAATATCAATCTCTTATCATTTTTTGTTTTACACCAGTGTAAAAATAAACCGTCACCTTTGAAATGTCCATGCTTGGTGTATCCGTCTTGATCATAGCTTCGGCTGGCTTTGTAGCTGATTGCATGTATTCGGGAGTATTGCTCTGGTCATACGCATCTAGTGAACTGCTGGTGGATATGCTGGTTGACGTCGCAGTCGGGGACGGCGACGGTAATTCATTGTTATACGATGAAGTCGATTTTATAGGCACCGAAGCAAAGCCGAGAGCGTGATTCCCTGTCAGACGCGACAATAAATTATATCGTCATAGTGAATTGCCTTGTAAAAATTATTGCCCTCTAAATTCCATTCAACGATTCAACCTAGCTTTACTCTTAAAATAGTTAAATTCAAGGAAAACGAATTCTTTTGCAATAAGACAAACTTATTTGATATTCAACCAAGATACATTTTTTCAAGTCATCAATAATTATTGAAATTTTTATCTAAAACGTCAAAATGATATTACAAAGAACTCTAATTTAAAATTGAATCATCATATAAACTCCTAGTATAATTATGTTCAATTTACTTAATCGCATATCAATCAGAGTAAAATAGTTATCCACCAAACGTTAAGTTACCAAACACTCCAGGAATCGTAATAATCTTTTATATAAAATTTACACAATTTTCATTAGCTCACAACGTTGATCATTATAAAATGGAAAATTCTTCGACATCTTTAATATTAACTCGCATGCATTGTGAATCAAAGCGTTAAAGAAATATATAATGCGTTTTACATGCAAATAAACATTGAAAATACCTTTTTACAGGATAACCAATCAATATTGAGTCTACATGATTCAGAAAGTGAATGCTGTCAGGGTAAGTTGATTTAAGTTGAATGAACCATCACTTATCAAAACCAACCTTAAATTAAAACTAGGAGGAATTCTATTTGCATCAAGTAAATTTTATATATAGTTAAATGGTATCTATTTACGATAACTGTTATCTGTTTAAGCTAAGTGATTCATAGAAAGTAAAATATATAATTCAGTTACAATATCAGGTTTCTTTTTCGAAGTGAAATATGTTTATCGTGTTTAATTCTTACCGAAATTCAAATAATTGGAGTGGCCGCCGAACGATAGTGGTTGACGCGACTGGTCTTTGTCTAGTATTTGCGATGGTGAAACCACGTCGTTGAGTGGTTTTGGGTACCACTTGTAATTGAGTTCCTGGTGATTTCCGTTCGACGTTGAAGGCTCGTGGCCTCTATACGAGGTCAGAGGTTTCTTCAGGAGCATTTGACGTTCTGGATAATACGAGTTGCTATTATCGAACGACTCTACCTCGCTGTAGAACACCTTTTCGTCTCGATATGGTGGTGGTTGATCCACTAGATACGGTTGTGGTGTTTGCCGAAAAGGCGTCTCCTCGAGATGTGGTTGCCCTGATTGTCGGAAATTAGATTCTTCCAGATGCGGCTGCGGTAGCTGCTGAAATGAATCCCGATAATGTCGATTCTGCTCGACGTACGGTCGTCCGTAACGCGGGTACCTTTGGGGTAATTTGTATTCCGAGCCGTAATACCTAGCATGACGATATCCATGCACGACCGTGGTCGTCGCGATGAAAATTATCTGAAAACGTTATTCAACAATAGCGAAAATGAATAACTTATTTCGTATTATTTTACTCAGAAAACACACTTGTTAGGCGTCATACACATTTTTGTGGCCATTAGAATTTCCGTAAATTACCTAAAAATGTTATTGCTTAGAAATAGGCCAAATTTAAAACATCGAACGTCAAATTTTTATCAAGGACTTTCAAACAATTCATTTTTTACGCACAGACTTGAACAGATTTTTGCTTTATAGACCCTGACTACTAAAGTTATATCATTGTCATTGAAATTTTGTTATTAAATTAACTAGCGATTTTTCGTTGACTCTTCCTTTCCGTGTAAATAAAACAAACATATATCGGTACTAAACAGAAAATTTTCCCCGCATACGAAACAGGTGCACTCGGCGTAATTTCGTCGCGTTGCACGAACAGCACGCAACACTTTACATATCAAAACAGCACAATAAATTGATTCGTCGATTGCGATTGTGCTCATCGATTCAACTCGAAGAGAATTAATCAACGTACCAGGAACTGCATTCGAAATGCTTTCGCTCGAGCAGCCCGTAAGAACACAATAGATACTATATGTCGTCGGATCAGATCGCGTAGCATGCTTTTATAGAATTACCTCAGACGATAACCACTTTTCCCCACCTGCTCACTCGTCGTGGCATCGCCACACCGAGTCAGTCAAGATGAACAGACCTTTCTCCTCTTTTACACTTTAATCCGGAATAATGTCACTTAAGGTGACGTGATGTTCGATTCTTAACACGAGTAAAAGGAACGTGTTGAAAAACAAGTGCGCGGAATAAAACGTCGGCACACCGGTGCGCTCGGTAATGAATTGCATTTGAATTATACATTTTCTATTGTCGCGTTTACAAAAATGTATTATTTTCAAATCAAAGTTGAGCAATTCTAGAATAGCTTTAGAAAGAGTAAGAATACTTTGTGAAAACATACAGGGATGCAACTAATTACTTAAACATTGTTTTACTGTAATTACATGAAATCTCTTATGACCGATTTCGCGCCACAAACAAAACTCGTGCGTCAGTCCTGGTGACTTGAATTGATTAGTTGGTTTGGCAGCCATGTTTATCGGACTGGTCGAAAGGGACACGATTCCGACTTTGGACGCCTAAAATTAGATTGTTTTAAAGGTTTCAAATATCATTGCATTAGTTCTCTTTCCTAAGTTTTATGTTAAATTACACAATATCCGGAAATGTTTATAAGTTTTGTGTAAAACTATCGAAATAGTGTGTTTCTTATGGTTCGTGTGATATGTTGCAAAATCAATTAGATTAATTTCAAGATTAATTTCCAAAACAAAAAGTATTAAATCGCTCACTCTTTTATACCTTTTTACTATTTAAAATTTTTATTCTGCTTGTATTTAAGAATAATAACTAAAAAGGATAAAGTACATAATAATAAAATGAAAATATAATTTTATCGAGAGAGCGCGAAAAAGGTACGAGTGAAAATGATTATAATTTTAGTTTAAAGTGGAATTCGGTGAAAAAACATGAGATGCGACAGAAGAGGAATGGCTAAGTCGGGGTAAGCAGTATTTTGCATACATGTAAAATACAAGAGTTAGAAATATTACGAAATGTTTTAACTTATGCCCTTCCCAAATTCGGCTTATTCGTATAAATTATAAAAACTTGAAATAATCAACACTTCCTATTCCGCAGAAAATTTCTTACCTCCCGTAATCAATCTACCCGTTATTTGAAGTTCCGTTGCGTATTACGAACGGTGGCTTCTACAAGAGCTAATAATAATATCAATTCTTACGTCCCTCAATCTTCTTTTTTTTCCCTCAAACTTTGTTTCTCACTATTTCAGCACATTTGCATTACGCATTTAATTTTAAATTCTTTCGCGGATCCGCCGTTGAATGCATAAGTGTACACACTGTGGCAATATACATTATATTCTCACTCGCCTTTTTTATTAGCTTTCGTGCCGAACTTTTTAAAAAGATGTCATTTTGTACAATGAAACAAATATAATATAAGAGTCAGGAAAGAGAATTTATGTTTAATATATTTTCAAAGAATACAAGAAGTCTTTTCAAAATATTTTATTCATTCGACATTTAGATCGTTTTTACTGTGAGCACCATTTACATTCCATAACCGAAGGTATTAAACGAGGTAGAAAATGTTGACGTTTTAATAGAATTTTTGTAACGAAGACAATCGAGTTTTGTTTAAACTTTACGTATGATAATACTGCAACAACGTAATACTTAGATTATCTTTTAATATTTCAGTTTGAGTTTAATCCTTAAACAAGAAATTTTCGTTTTGTGAATTAAGCGTTATTCAGTTAGTTATCAATCCAATCAGTTTCTGAACAAAGTCATCTGATTTCCGACGTACATACATTTTTGACAATAATTAACGACGAAGAAATAACACGATACAATTAAAATGATCATTCTAACATAAAAATTTATTTATATAGCAAAAAATAAATATTTCAGTAGAAATCGAAGCTGCAAACGAACGACGATCTGTTGTCCGCATCGCTAATCAAATGAACTCGATCAGAGTAACAACAGCGAAGTCAACTTCTAGTCGCACCTGGTTTTGCTATTGTAATATGACCAGTTTCTCATTTAAAAGATCAATGCCATTGGAAGTTATGAGTCGTTTTCACTCGTTAGATCAGTTGCACGCGTTTAAAATTAGTTTTCATGGAACAAGACCTCAATAGAACGTTCTATTACTTATACACGTAATTTACTTATATATACATTTATTACACGTATGAAAGATTAATAAGAGCTAAATGCTCATCTAATATACGTATAAAATACGTTATATTCTATTGGGGAAACATAAACAAGATTTATAAGAAACCAGAAGCATGTATACAAAATAAGAAACTCCGTTTTTCAACTGAATAAGTTCACTCTCAAAACAATTCACTTTCATTGCATTGCTTGTATAAAACCTTGATCTTGATCCAATCTTCAAATGAAAGTGACGTTTGTTACGTTTAAGGAAACTAATCAGTGAAGCAACTTTTCTGCGTTATGCCAGTTTTTAAGTCATACATCTTGCACCTGTTTCGTTTTCCTCCGTAGTGTTTAATTACACGTAAATAATTGCCTTTTTTTTACAATAATTAAGACATCGTTCATTCCGACACACTGAATGATTGCTATCGCGACCTAAACTTGTAAAGCATTTTCTTTCAAGTCAACGGCTCTGATAAAGCAAAAATGTTTTTAGATACGATATTTTCTAAAAATTTCCAAAAATCTTTTTTGTTTTTGTACTTTACGCAAAACACTACCGGATAATGTATTTTTTTGGATGAAATTTTTCGGAAGAAAAATGTTCTGAATATATTTATGGGATGTAACCCTGCATTTATTTGATATAATGTTCGATGTTTAACCCATGTATCGTTGATATTTGATAAAGCGATCAAAAGTCTGGTAATAGCGCTATTTGCGATGAAAAAGAAGCGCAAATAGAGTAAGCCGCGTTTTTGGGAAGAGCGAGCTTATGATCCGATCAACGATCATGTCACGTTTTGTATGAAGCAAATGAGCGACACACGCGGCCTCGAGCGATACCCTTCATAGAAATCAATCCTCCTCTACGCAGCCACGGCTGCTATACTACCCCGTCTCGTGCGGTTCTTTTCTACAACAGAAAAATACGTACATAGTACAGATTATGGTTGTCGGGGAATGGCATTTGGCTTTTATCGATACTAGAAAAAAACGCGATCGTTCGGGCTGATACATCGTCAATAACATTACATCAGCTTAATAATTCCACCAGCGGAGATCGGTATTGCTGACGTCACCATAAAATAATAACAATTCTTTGCACTTTTATAAATGAAAAACTTTACCGAATTTCAACGCTTGCGAATGAAAGTGGTTGTTTGAGTTTAGTATACCACGTTGCTGTTGATAGATTTCTGTTTGTAAAAAACTGAGTGACATTCTGCTCGAAATTGTCATTTGCCACAGAAAAAATTGTTGCGGCAGTAGAGAGTACTGATGTTCAAGTTTTTGTTTACATTATTGATATAACTTTCGCTGATTAATTTTCTTTCATACATCTCGTGATAATGAATTCGACAGTTTGTAAAAAAGGATCAAAATCGATTAAATTTATCCATTAAATTTATTTACTTTTAAGCCAATTCTAATTTTATTTGACTTCTGTTCTACCAAAGCCAAAATTCATTTTCTTTTTCGAGTTTGTATGTAAATAAAATTCGAAAAAAAAATACTCAATTGACTTGTAATACTTTCAATATTTAATGTTTACCTCAATATACTGAAAATTTTTTATTTTATGTTTCCGAGAATAAAATGAAGATTTTTATTTTCGTCATAATCGCAATGATAAAAGAAATGTCATTAAATCAGCTACCTCAATCGCTGTTACAACGATTTTCAGTCGCGAATTCATCTAATTGCGGACTGCACATATTACAGCAAACTGAGTCGTTGTTCATATAAATTAATTCATATCAATGAAGTTATTTTTTGAAGGATTGGTGACAAACAGACCATATAATTTTAAATGATTTATTGTTATTTTTAATTGTCTGATTATCTACGTTATTCACTATAAATCTCAATTGTATGATACTTAGAGATATTGTATTAAAATTTTATCATAATCTTAAATACACGCCTATTGCGGGTCAACTACCTGAGGTTACACTGTATTTAACCTCCTCCTTCTTCTTCTTTTTCTTCTTCTCTCTTGGCACCAAATCCACTAGTTTATACGGCCAATACCAACTGTATTTAACCGTTTTATGAACGAAAGTCAAAATCGTGTATCGGTGATGCAATGGCTTATTAGTATTAGTGTGAAAGTGCGACCAATAAGAATGTTCGATTCTCTTTGTCATTCTTCTCATTGGTGAATGTATCCCCACCAGATACATTCATGATAGATTGTATGCGTGCGCCGTGTTCGATCATTGAATGATTAATATACACGATTAATTTTGCTTTCCATTATTATATAATCATGTAACTCAGTATTCGATCAAGTTTACAGACTGATGCATTAATTAATATGTATATTTTATAACTAAAACATAAGTAATCTTTGATGCATTTTCGATCACCTTTTATCATTTATATTTCAGTTTAAATTATAATTCTGCTCGAAAAACAAATCCAGTACCAAGTTGTAGATGACGCATGATTCGGTTATGCTGAAACAGGGAACAACATATACTAAAATACTAATATTTTTCCAGTCTTAATTCATCAATTTAATCAGACAATGTTACGAGAAAATAATTTTTTCTTATGAAAACACTTATACCTAATAGAGACAGAAAATAAAAAATGAAAACAGAATTTGACATTATTTCACTTGAATGAATACAATCTTCAAACTCCTCTCAGATTTGATTTCTGTAACTGATTTACAGGAATTTAATTTCTTTTCGAGGAATTTATTTCAAAATGGGGAAAAGCATGAAAAACGTAATATCACGCTTCACGATACTTTCCATCAGCATCCACGTTGAGATTGAAATAAGAACGCAACGTAAAGTTATGACTCGCTTTACTATAATCAGAAATTCATACCCGATTCACGTCCACTCATTCTCTCGTTACTGTATCTGCAAAAATGAGCTTACGTTGCACATTTATTTGGAAAATCACAATGTCATCATAAAGAGAATTCTTCTGTACCAACAGAACTATGTATCGACCGTCAATAATGCAGTGAGCAACTTTACTCGCCGCAGATCGAAATTGCGATGGTTATCTAAGAATATATATCTTTAAATGAAACAAAGGTAACAAAATTTGAAAACTAAGGATAAGACAAATTCAAAAAGTAATTAAAAATCAAATAAAAAAGATAATATTAACGGTTTAACTTTGCAATTCCTCTCATGCCTTTTCTTCTCTTGCTTCACTTAAATTTTCGTTTCCTTTTTTCTCTGAAAGCAAAATTCAGTGTAGCATCGATAACACAGTGTCACTTTGTTATTAGCAGCGATAAAGCCCGCGCAAAATGGTCGGTCAGCCAGAAACGTGCGGCACATGCGCGAAGGAGAAGAGGATAGTATCGAGCCAGACAGCTGGTTCCAAACTCGTCCGTGAACCGCATACATAAAAGCAATGGTTCTGTTTTCTCATCACCGAGTGGCAGTCTTGTGCCGTACAAACGTCAGGCTAGATCGCTCGACTCAGTCAGTGCCGCTCGCGTGAATAACTGCTCACGCGTTTCTGGGTCGAAGAGCATAGCGTAGACGAAAGGATGCGATAACGAGACGTCATTCGGCCGGTATTTCCACAGAGGCCGGTAAGAAATTACAATCACTCGATCTTCTCACTACTTTTCATCTTAATCTTTTTTTACGAGCCATTCCAATACATGAATGAATACAGATCTACGTAGGTAAATAGTACATATGTATGTGTTTGTGTGTGTATGTATGTACACACATATATATATGTATGTACAAATATATATGTGTATATATATTGATCAACTTAACACGAATTTAACGCGATTATCTTATTTGGTCCATTGTCTCTTGCTCCGCCGTGACATGAAGATCTTCATCTCAAACTTTAACTGTTCAATGACTTTCGATATTTTCGGCGTAGCGTCGAAAAATCGTCACGCTTGATAGCTCCCACCGTTTTTTGCTGTTCTTCGAGCGCGATCGAAGGAAAGTCAACAAAATAGAGACGAGACTCTTTTTCATTCATATTTATCTGTGATTCGTAAACAGTCGGGTACTCACGCGCGTCAGCTAGATCGCTTCAAATCTTCCTCCTTTCCGAATACTACATTTCCAGATGATGATGATGCATTATTTATAACGTTCGCAAGTCATGAATAATCGACACGAAATTTCCGGGCAGATGATTTACTTTGTCAGATGACAGGATTTATTGATCCACTGGAAAATTTCCGAAATTCCATCTTTCTTCTTTGTTACGTTTGTGTTGCGAAGAAATTGTTTTGCGATGATTCGTACCTTGCCATTCTACGGAACGCCAGAAAGTGTACACCACAATTGACCAAATGTCTTAATAATCGACACCAAGTTTGGTCTTGAGCTCCCCTGTTGATGAAGCTAGAAAAGTTGAGATAGCGCTCTTGCTCTTGACTATCAATTTCCGAATCGATGCAGCACTTCCACCGTCGAAAGCGAGCGTTAACTCAGCTGAATGATGGAACGCGATTGCCTCAATTATACACAGTACTCGAACCTAATGACATAACAAAGATGATCTTTTTATAGAAGCAAGAGACGAATATGCGAAGCGATTCTAGCAGCGCATCGATCGTGCGTTTATTTACTTCGATGGGGTACAGACGGAATTTTAATATCAACAATACCACGCGTCTCTAAAATCCGTCTATTTCAATATACCGCGACCATGCATATTGCCAGTCCATTCTTTGATCTCACGAAAAACAAATACCGAATTCCGATGACCATACCGATAAACAACTGCTCTAATAAATTTTCGTCAAGACTAAGTTTTTTATGGAGCTGCGCCGAGAAAAATGTGGATTCAGGAGATCTAAATTAAATTCGTTTCTCGCTTCCCTATGACCTAGAAAATAAGGACCACTTGTATATTATACTAGAAATTGACCCCGGCTTAGAGATATTGCTTTATATACCTGAGGAGTAAGCAGACAGTTATACTGAGAAAAATGTGATGACATTTTGTTTAAGATGAATGTAGTTTGCTTCTGTAAAAATCGGAAATCTCTATTAAATTATGTACAAAAAAAAAATAAATATTTCATACAATTTTCAGTTTAATGTAAATGATTATCATTTAACGACATATGAAATCGATAACAATGACAATGATAAAATATGAAGATATAAGATAAAAGAAGTTAATTTGAATTGTACTCTGAGATTTTTAATCTTTTATCTTTCTTTTTCTTGAAAACTACATGAAATAAGTTGACTATGTAATAAAAAAACGCGATTATAAAATATCGGACTTATAGATTATTCTTGCAAGAGACATAAATTTAATGATCCAACGCAAACAATTATCTGAAGCCTAGAATTCATACATGAAACCTTGAACGATGTGCATTTCCCGAAATACGGGCTTGTGATGTGACGGGCTTTGATTGAGCGTGCCTCTGTTGTTTACTTTCTCGGTTCACAGAACAGATAGCTTTAAAGCCTTAGCGACACTACAGCGACACGTTTTTTCTTGTATATGAAATACGCAGCGCTTGACCAGTTTCAACTTTGGAAGTAAACTAAGAAACAAATCTCTAAGCTCCAGAGCAAACAATACATATAGATGCATATAGATAAGCATTGAAGAACTTTCGTGATGAGTCAGTGTTTACAAATATGTTTGCAAACGAATAATGCTATAGGATATTGTGCTGCTAGTCGCAGACAATACTTCAGACGAATGAAGTAAAGGTGACTTGTTTTTCAATTGATTTTAGAAGGAAAAAATGTCGTTTGTCCACTATTGACAAAAAATACTCATGATTATGGAAAGTCGTAACTAAGGTGAAAAATAAGTACTTTTCCCACGAGTGGGAAAAAACATAATAGTGTATAAAAAATAAATTATTTTTTAGAATTTTGAGTTTCGTTAAAATTTGTTCGTCAAAGTAATTTTTGCATAATTTTTTCAGCATTCAACATTTTCTTTGGTTTCCAAAAATTAATAATACTTTAGATTCACTTACAAAAGATCATAAATGTATTACACATTCTGAAGTTAAGATAGATTCCGAATAGTAGATACACTTCAAACCATTTTCCAACGTGGAACTCATCAAAAGTTATGTAATTAGTGACTGAATCAACGAGAGTCGCATTGTTATTAATTGAGTATATAATTAACATCTCATGAATCACGAACAAAGTGGAGCGGGAAATCGGAAAGACAAAGAGGAATTGCGATATTCTACAAATTTAATATGATTATTAATAGTTTCCAAGAAGATTTTTAAATAAAATCGAGAATGTCGATTTGAATCGAGAATAGCGATAATCGAGTGGTTACACTCTTTGAATTATAAGGTCACTTGGAGAACTTCAATGAAATTGGATTTTTATTGTCGACCGATTTATCGTATCTGTGACATGTTAAAAATTATAAAATCTGATTCTCTTTTATCAATAAAGAACGATTCTGTCAATTTTGATGGAGAATTACTCTGCTAAAGTTACATAAGTGACATTTTTTTAGTTTATAAATAGAAAAACATTGTAACACAAACTACACAGAATAAAACGTTTCTATGGAAATTGAAACGTAAGACCATTTGTAATGATTGTTCATGAGAATTCCGGAAAGCTTATTTCTCTTAAAATGAATAATTTCTCTTAATTTTAAATCTATTCGTTACAAAAAGTTTCTTGTTATTAAGTGCATAATTTTATTTAAAATTTTGAAAGTTTTTGTAAAGATTTTCAATCCATCAATGTCACCCACCATTCTTCTTTTTTAAGTGCATAATTTTGTCTAAGTATTTTATTTTTGTAAAAGATTTTGAATATTATCGATGTCACCCGAAAATTGAAAAATTTAAATAATGACTATTGATTTAAAGAACGTTCTGTTTTATGCTAACACTTCGTTTAGTACACGTTTTGGTAACAGGTGGACAGATATTGCAGCCTATGATTGATGTATAGGCAGCAACTTCTTAATTTTCTTTTTTTCATGTAAATGATTTATTGGCTCCAAAGTGACTTCAAATTATGCAAAATCCTTTTTTAATGCTAAATTTAAATCTGATACTTTTGTATGAAAGTATTCAAATTGCCTTTTGAAGAAAATACACGTTTTTTTGAACATTGCGTTTATTACACAGTTACTCATTAACGAGACAAAGAACTGTGCTTCTGAGTATATTATATATAATTATTATGGTGCTGTGAAATTTTCTTTATACAAAATAAATGTACTTGAATTAATTATATTTTAAATAATTAATTAGTTGAAATTATCATACAAATAGTGAGTAATCTATTTTTATGTACTCTGAACTTTATATGAAGGTAAAGTACGTAGTACTTGAAGTTTAATGTCGACCCTTCTTTTTTACAGTGTAATTAACGTGAACTTTAAATACTGTTTATGAGTTCATTTATACGTACATGATTAATC
>JABFOV010002564.1:0-19410 GCA_022817685.1 Aradophagus sp. ZL-2020 | reverse complement strand
TACAGCGACTCTTGACTTTTGTAGCAAGACTAGGTATCATTGCTGTAGAGGAGTTGCTTTGGCTCAGAGATTTGTTTTCGTGGTATTTTCTTGTTTTTTTTTTTTTTTTATTTCATTTACTGATTTTTTTTTTTTTTTTTTTTTTTATGAACAAAACGAAACTAGTTTGTATTCGAAAATAATGCATTTATGTGAACTGAATTATCTGTTCTTTTTCAATAAAATATATTCTATTGTAAAACTTTTCGGAAGTTTTGCCTGGCAGTTATTCCTCTTTTTTTCTTTATATATCTATATAAACTTGCAAGTGAAATAGAGGTGGCATATGTCTAAGTTCTAAGACTATACAAATGATAAATCACAGAATGAAATTTAATTATTTGCAGCGATGAGAGTTTATTAAGATTGACGATATAAATGAGCATCTTTTAAAAGTATTAAATTTTAGGTACTCGGAATTGCAAGCTGTCATGATCTAAGATGAACAGCGCTGTTATCTGTCATTATTAATTATTTTCATTCATGAATTGTTTTTCAACAAGAAATTAACTCTATAAATATACAATCACGAAAATTGCTGAAAAAGAAACCATCGATAACTATTTCAACCCACAGTTGTTCTTGATTTGAAATGCAGCAAGTTAATTTGTTAGATTTTAAAGTTTTATTTTACTCGTATAGTTAATTTACTACCATATGTCAGACTTTTTTACAACATTTTGATCAAAATTCTTAAAATAAAGTTAAAATTCAATTTTTCGTTACATTTGTTTGATTGTAATTGTTTCAATAATGCTCGCTTTAGTATAGAAAGTTTAGCCAGTGATAAACTATATTTTATGTCAGCCTCCAAAGGAAATTCTGTGATAAAAGAAATAATTAAGCTACATTTTTTATTATTTTGATTGTTTCCGCTTTGAAGTTTCGAAATTTTTTGACACATTTGAAAAATTTAAAGATTATTATAAACTAGTCTGAAATTTGCAAATTTTCCTTTCGCCTCAATGAATGCAACATTTTCCTACTATTCTCAGCTTAATTAATTGATCAGTGGATTCATTCAATTCAATATTCACTTTATGCGATTTAATACTTCAGGCTCGACGAAATTTAGTGTTATGCGTTTAGTTTATGCATCTACAGTTTACTGCGAAATAAAAATCAAGTAAACTATATTGATTTTAGTTACAAGAATTATTTATTTATTACTATTGCAATGTTTATCTGAAATTTAAAAATAAAAAGAGCAACTTTACAAGTCAGTCGAACTTAAAAATAGAACTTTCACTGTCTCTGAAAAATAAATTACAATTTTATTGCTTTACGTGTTCGCAGTGAAACAAAATTTTGTTTTCCTACTTTTCAACTTCATTTTACACTAAACAATTATGCTTTGCGTAATAAAAGTGAAGCATAAACCAAAAAGTCAAGTATCTTCAATATTTTTACAGAATATTTTTATATTAAATAATTTCAGGTTGTAGAATATTAATAAAATAAATGATCAATGTAATATTTTAAGCACTTTTAAATATATGTAATAAATATGACAATTTTTGTTTGAAATTTTATAATTACTTGATGGCTCAAATGCCGTAAAATTAAGTAATAAGAAAAAATAAAATAGACTTATTAATAAACAAATACAAATCAGGAAGACAGATATTAGAAATAAATTTAAGAGATTAAAGAAAAAAGTGAAGCAATGAATACTGAATTTTATTATTCAATAGACATATATTAATTATTTCAGCATTTATAATTAATGAACAAAACATGGATTCGAAACTGAAAATATACGTTCCATTTTTACTAGGGACGTTATCAAGGTACTTCAAATATTAAAACAAATCCCGGTCAACAAATCATAAAGGTCCATTAATTTTTAATGACCTGTAATCACGAAAGATCGGATTACGAATAACGCTCTTTATCGACGATATGATAAAGTAACGATTTTCAGTAATAATTGCGTCGGCCGTTGCATTCGGTGGCGGGTTCGCGCGTCTCATTGCCAGACGTTGCGCGGCCAAAATTGCTCTATTCCAAAGTCTCGTGCACGTTACGCCGCGAGCAAAGTCGAGGGCACAAAACTAATCGAGTCAATGTTCATTTAATTAACGGCGACCTCGATTTCGACTGATTACTTTTCTTCCTTTTTTTTTTTTTGCCTGAGACACGTAACAAGTTTCATATTTCAGTGAAGATAACATTTCCGGGTTAAACAATTTTACGATCGGTGATAAGAGCCATGAAAAAGGAAGTAATTAAGAATTAGGAAGAATAGAAAAATATTATAAGAGATAAATGTTTGTGGACTTTTTAACATGACAGAAGGAACACAGTGAGAAGGGATAAAAAAAATAATTCACTTTTTGAGAAACAAGTAGTTATGATTTTTAAAGTCAACAGTTTTGTTTCATAAATATCTCCTTTTGAGATTTTTTGTGTCTGAAGCACCGAAAGGGTCTCAATTTTTCTACTTTTGAAACACTTCTCAAAATGAGACGCTTGTCTTTACAGTATTTTCACTTGTATTAATAAAGTTATCAAATATAAAGGTATAAAAGAAAAAAAAATTGTTATAGTTTAGTGCTAAAACGCGAATTCTGCTTAAAAATATTTTTCGTATAGCGTGAAAGGTGACCAGCAACAATCTACTAGAGCACAGATAATTTAGCTGAACGATATAGCAATGTTGAAATTGGAATACGGGAACGCGAATGGAATCCGGGCTTGGAATATGGTACGCAAAAACGAGTAACCAGCTGTTTCAATTTCCGAGACCAACAATTTATAATTGATTTTCATCTTCCACGCTAGCTGAGAAGCCATTTTTAAATGCCGACCTTAAAACCCGAGCGGACGATTGTTATCCAAGATCTCCGTTGACTGACTCCAAAGAATTGGAGTGTTCCTTTTTTTACCTAAGAATAGATTATGCAGTAAATAATTTATAATCGCAATTATTTCAATTTCTTTCTTTCGAACAAGTATCAAAGTGGAGAAAACTTGTCGGACAAAAAGTTTATAAACATCCACAACTTCAATAAAATAAATTATATATTGATCATCTTCGAGAAATAACAAAATCACTTTACAATAATTATTGCGTCTTTTCACTTTCATACTTTGCATTGTAAAGACGACTTTAAAGTTGTTCAACTAGAGCAAATCATAAAAACATCTTTTTTCGATAATCGAAAAAAAAAAAAAAATTTGCATTCACAACCTTAAATCTATGCCCAACTTTATTCTTCATACCATAGCCCTGTAAAAATTTGACTTTTTTGAACTTTTAATACCTCTTTTTCTACTTACTGATATTCATTAATTATTTCTTATAATTATCAGTCAATTAATAAAACTACTGAATTGTTGAAATTGAAACTGAATAAATTTGTAAAAGTGAATTTACTCTCGACACCGCCTTCTACTCAAGCTTAAAAGAACTGTTTTATGCGAAACTAAAGAAGTGCTTCGATTCTTTTCCACCTTTCTTTTTCTCCTTCTTTTCCGATAGCTGACCTTGCCGTGAAGTTTATCATCGGAATCCTTTATCGCAATGAAGTGTTGTGCCGACGGGTTTCTATGGCACCGAGTGACCAGGTCAATTTACCACGTGGTCACTGCCACTCCTGATGCGACTTTGAGTCGGGCTTCGAAGATTCTTTGGTGGATCGTGATCAAAGATCGTACTAGATTCCTCGAGTTACCTAAGGGGGTCACCTACTTGTCACGTTAATCAACACTCGTGATTGCCGTTTCGTTAAAATTATCTCCCCTAACTTCTCCGCCTTTTCGGCGTGCAAATCCAAATCGATATATGAATTCTTCTTTTTATAAGAAATGTTTTAATTGGTTTTGATCGAATTTTACACAAAGTAAATACATTTTTTAATTCTTTACAATGGAAAGGTTTACAAACCACCGAATGAAACAACATTATTTTTAAAAGATTCCAAAGCATTAAATGAAAAACTTGCACCGAGAAAACGATATCGTACAATATAAATTTTTCCAGCATGCTTATTGGTCGAAATAAAGCAATCTAACAATGTCATTGGCTAAAGTTAATTACGATATGATATCGTAAATAGTTTACTATACAAAATTGTGCACCTTACAATACATGTTGTGACGGTTTTCTCAATGTGAAAAGGAACCATAAAAAACGATTAAATGAATGAATTCTTTTTCATTGGTAATTAATTAAAATACTTATTGAATTAACTAGTTCTACCAAATTTAAATAAACAGCGATTCAAAACTCAACAGTAAATGTAAAATAACAAATTGTAGAAAATGATACGGCCGAAGGCACAGTCTGCGACAGAAGCCTGCAAAAGATGCTTCTGCGTATGATCGGAAAAGTGGAAAACAGGTGCCAGAGTTGGGCATGGACACAAAGACCCCAGCGATACCGCTGAAGCATCAAGAGAAAAGTTATCATCCGAAGAGGGAACACGCGGATGTGTCCTTGCCCTTGCTGACACCGTTCGACAAACAAAGACAGAGGGCCCAGTCGTTACCGTCCGGGGTCTGGAAGTATGAACAATCCTGTATATTTGCACTGCAGGACTCGCAAAAGAGGCACCCTTATAGGTATCAATTTAACATATGCTACTACAATATAAAGTAGACAAAATTTAATAAATAATTTCTTTTCCATCAATAATTCTCCACTAAATTCTCAGACTTTCTTCAGTAAAAGACGTCAAAAAGATGTAAAACAATGTTCCGTATAAAACATCCTTACGAAGTCAAAAACTTTATATCATCAAATTATTATAAGCATTCACAAAAGGGATGCATTGAGTAAAGAAAAATTTTCTTGGTTCAAGACAAAATGTATCTTAATATTATGCCAAGAACAAATGTTCTTGAACCAAGAAAAGTTTCTTGATCCAAGACACTAATGTTTAAGCCAAGAAAAATTGTCTTGACAGGTTAAAGTTAAGTTTTAATCGAAGAAAATAATCACAAAACTCAGTGATTCTTGAACGAAGTTAAAGATTTTTGTTATTGAGGTTTGCCCTTGCAAAATATGAATTACAATTTAACATAATTTTAGGGTTTTGCAAATCGGAGCGACACCGCTGATGCACGCATGTCAACAAGCGGATCGAGCGCGCGTTTTGAAGCTACTGAAGACGCAGGAGGATACTATCGGGTATAGAGACAGGACGTTGCGTAGTGCTCTGCATTACTGCATGGACGTGGCGACGGGGGGTGCCGTTGCGGCAGCGGCGCCGGAGTTGGTTAATGCGCCAGACGCGGAGGGCCACTCGCCGTTGCATTTGGCCGTGATTGCAGGTGACACCCAGCTGGTTGCCGTCTTGTTAGCCAACGGGGCCGATGTAAATGCGAAGGATATTGAAGGACATAGTGTTCTGCACTGGGCCACTGGTATACATTACATTTATCGTTTATATTCTTCTTACTTCCGGTGCACCCAGTGAAAATGGTAATCTTTGTAATCGTTGTCATTTCTGCACTGGCAGCAAAATGTTTAGCTCTGCCATCCATATGAAATAGTTGCTGATAATTGTTAAATAAACTACACATTTTGTTTAAAGCTAAATTGTAGTTCAATTAACAATCTGTTAATTATAAGAACAATTTACATAGTTGGCTCAACTATGGAATATAGTTGAGCCAACTATATGCTGAATGTGCACACTATCATTTTTCTCAGTGTGCTGTCTGGTGACCATTCGTATAAAATATCTTTTATTTTTAAAACTGACGACTCCTTCAAATTAGCGATGTTAAACATTTTTTAAGACCGAATAGAGAGAAAAGGTGTAGATATAGTAGAAGCTTTGAAATTATATCTTGAGTACTTGGAATTTCGTTTTGAATAATTCATCGACTAAATGAATTCAAATCGCTTTCCTCGTTGCCAAAGACTAAATCAAACGTTCATCAACTTCCTTTTAATTGAACGGTTTTCGCGTTGCGCTGACAAAACGCTAAACAAGCACTGGCCAAGTAGGACACGCCAACACAAAGGAATTCGCGTCGCAATTGAAAAATGGTCACCGGGAGTGGCGATCGTATCCCTGAATCGCAGGTAAAATAAGTTGAGTGGTCATGTAAGGTTAGTAGGTCGTTAAGTGACGTAATTCCGCTCGACTTGACGCCCGCACGCGAGAATATCACCAGCCAAAGATCAATCTCGTAAGATCAATCAACACGGTTCTTGATTTTTACGAAAATTAATGTAGACATGATTAAATTCCTTCTTTTGAATTGATCCGCTTTAATGTGATTAATTCAATTGATAACATTGTATAATTAAGCAAAATCTTTTCGATAAAATCAGTTTTTTTTTTTGGTATTGAGAAAATAGAAACTACACAATAAAAAAATTTTCTCATTTTTAATCGAGAAGTCCTTGTTTATAATGTAGTTACCACGGTGAGTTATAATTGCGATCATAATTATTTTTATTGAACCATTCAAACAAGGAAATTATTTTTGAATTATAGTTTGTGGAGAAGCCGAATGTGTACGCTTGCTTCTATCAGCTGGCGCAAAACCATCAATTCCGGATTTGAGAGGCGGATCACCTTTGCATTATGCGGCTCAATGTTGTGGAGCTACAGCTACATCTGAATTGACGATTCCTAAAAAAGTAGCTTTGAAGGTAATGTGAAGTATCTAAAAAATTTTCTTTTATTTTAAACTTTTTATAATTTATAATTTATAAACTTTATTTGTTTCAATAATTTACATCTTGAAATACTTAGATAATAATAAATAACTTTCGCAGGTATTGCAAACATTGTTGAAATTCGGAGCAAATGTTAATGCGAGAGATGAAGATGGACGCCAACCTATTTTATGGGCCGCAAGTGCTGGAAGCGTGGAAGCTGTTTTGGCTTTGACCAGGTATTAAATTAACTGAAAATTTAATCAAAGATTCAAATTTAATTAAAGAATTAAATTTCATATTTAATGTCACCAAGTCATGCATTTTATTGAAACACAACTATGAACTTAAACGATTAACGCCATAAGAAATTTTTCAAATCTTTGTTTTTTTGTCATTTTCTTTGAATCATTTTACTGGGTGTTACAATTCAAGTACTTTTTCAGAGCAGGAGGATCTGCTGTTGCGGGATCATCAGACAAAGATGGACTAACAGCGTTACACTGTGCCGCCTCGCGGGGTCACACAAGATGTGTAGAAGCTTTGGTGAATTTATGTGGAGCCCAACCCGATCACGTGGATGACAATGGATGTTCAGCTTTACATTATTCTGCTACGTTAGGTCATGCAGAAGCAACAGCCTTACTACTCAAATTAGGAGCTGATCCTAATCGACAAGATCGCAAAGGAAGGACGTAAGAAAATATACCTTTAACTCTCAGACTGTCTACATTCGCATCGTTTACCTATACGAATAATCTAAATAAATTTAGCTGTATTGCTTACCTGTTATTTCTTCCGTTTCTCTAACGAATTTCCCGATAGAAAGTTAAACACAAAAAGCGTAGATAATCAGACATTTCCAGTCTCAAGGATGTAGGCAATTTGAGAACAAATCATTTTTACCATTCTTCAAAATATTAATCTTGTGTATTGGATATTAAAGTATTAAATGCATTATAATGTTTTCAAAAAAATTGTATTAAACATAATTTAACGATTTGACATATCTTCTTCAATTCATTGACTAAAAGAGTGTCGAGTATATTCATGTCGTTTATTCAAATTCAATCATTTCCAGACCTGCGTTATGTGCAGCCGCGAAAGGTCAACTGGAAACTCTCAAAATTCTCGCTCAACATGGTGGGTCACTTCACGCGAGAACCGTGCGTGGAACTGGCGTAGGACACGAAGCCGTGGCTTCGGGAAGTGTCGATTTGGTTAAGTGGCTTGTAAAAAGACGTCCAAGTTTACTCGATGTATCAACTCAAGATGGAAAAACACCTCTTCATGTAGCCGCTTTACACGGCCATTTGGATGTTTGCAAAGTGCTACTCGATAACAGCGCGAGGATAAACGCCATTTTGAGAACTGGAAAAGGAAGTTTGATGACAGCTTTGGACGCAGCTTTGTACAGAGGACATCGAGATTGTGCCAAGTTGATTCAAATGCACGGCGGATCTACGGCGCAGCAAATTCGCTCGCACAAAAATGCGCCTTGTAAAGGTTCACAGTTTTAAAACGAACAATTTAAGATGACACTATCCACATCCACACAGAAGATAAACAATTTAACACATACCATCATTCACATAAAAGTATTTTGCATCCAACTACACAGTTATTTAACATTAACTAATCATTCGAAACGATCGATAAGTTTTCATTGAAGTGAAAAGCAACGTTCATATTTGTAAATCGGTTGAGAAGTATTCACATAATATTCAATTTAGTATAAAGTATTTTATTTACAAACTTATCACTTCAACTTTTACAAGAAAACTACACAGATATAAAATACAACAATCGTAATCATTACAATCGACCCAGAAGCACACATTTCACGTTTGAAAGTATACTATAAAACCTACAATGCTAATTTACGCCTATAATTAAGTTTATCGTTGTCATAACTCAGTCATAAAAAGGTTTTTAACTGAGCAAAAAGATTACTCTCATAAATCTTAATCTAAGATAGTAAAAATAGAAACTAATAAACGTCTATATTTATTATTTTTATAGTATTTTCGGCAAAGCTACATTTGAAGCATGAAGATTCAAGTACTGAATCAGATAGCAGTCCTAGAAGAATACGAAAGCATCGGAACCCGGAATTTTACTACGAAGAACGTTGGATGGAAAAAAGGACCCGGAAACGCGGCAATTCCAAACAGTTGTCTCGTCAAGACAGTCGTAGTTTCAGTGAAGAAGAATTGCGTATTTTAAAAGAGACCAAAAAGAAAGACTTTCATCGACGATCTCACAGCGAGTCCGCACGTTACAACGACAATGACGATTTAAGCAGCGATGAAATGTTTTCAATGAAAAAAGGTGTTCACAAGCATTCAAAGAATCATGCAAAGTGCGATACTTCAAGTGAGGCAACGGAAAGCAACGATGAATACCAATCGATTCAGGATAATAAAGCGATTACGAAATCGACACGACACAGGTTTGAGGACGGAAAGCAACGCTTAGATAAAACCAAGGTAACATGTCTGAGAAAAAAAGAATGCGAAAAGAAGAAGAATGAAGAAAGTTTAAGTGACGATAGTCTTGAAGTGGTCGTGAAGAAAAAATCAATGGAAAAATACGAAAAAGTAGTTTCTGGCAAAAAGTCGAAAGCTTTGAGAGATAAAAGCGAGAAGACAAAATCTTCCAAAAAGGAGTTAAAGAAGACTGTTTGTGAAAATGATGTCGAAGATGAGAGCAGCGAAAATGAGAGGAATATAGACTTGAATCAGAGAGGATTGAAAGAGAATGAGAATAGATATGAAAATGATATAACTGATAGTACGAGTCAAGAAACGGTGGAACGCGTCACAGTCACTGCCATAATTCATAAAGATCAAGCTCCAGATACTCCGAAGGAAGAAAAATCGGTTGAAGATACAAAGAAAGGAAAATGCAAGGGAGATGGTACACCTAGAAGTAGGATAGAAGATTTATTGGAAAAAGCTGATGAAGTTCACACATCCTTGATTACAAAAGCTGCTGACTTGAAGAAGGATGTTGAAGAAATGAGACAGCAAACAGTTCTTAAACAACAAGAAGATAGTGACGAAAAAAACGCTCTAGCCAGAAGAAGATCTTCTCTGAAGGAAGCTGACATCGAAGCATTGCAGAATGTTAGAAAGAACGCAGAGAAAGAACGAAAAGAATCAAAAGAGATAGATGAGGAGAAAAGCGTTCCGTCCAGAAGAAGATCTTCGATTAGAGAAAAAGACATCGAAGCCATACAAAAGCTAGCTAGCAGTGAAGAAATCAGTAAGGCCGAGGACAGCGAAGAAAAAGCTGTAAGTGTACGCAGAAGGTCGTCTATCAAAGATAAGGATATTGAATCGATAAAAATTTTACGAGACGAAAGAAAATTATCAATTGTAACTCCAGCAGAACAGGAAGAGCAACGAAGGGTTATTAAATTTAATTGTTTTGCTTGTTAAAGTACAGCTTGTTAAGGTGATGTTAGCTAAGCAAAACTTGTTTTTTCTCTTTTTGATTTAGTCATACACTCGTTACCTCTATGCATGAAACGAACTATAATATTCTAAACGCTTTTTCGCTTTTGGTTTTCGTTTGTTTGCTTTAGCTGTTATTAATAATGCAAATTTAAACATATGTATTTCATCATTGCAGAGGAGTCAAGAAAATGAACAGTTATTAAAAGTAGACGACGGCGAAAGTCAGCAAGTAGTCACTGAGGAATCGGACGATAAAGTATCCTTAAAACAAAAAGAAGAGCGAGATAAGATGGATGATATTCAAGAAGAGTCAGAGGTCAGGGAAAGTGATTCAAGCTCGAAGATCAGTAATGATGCAATCAAGTCAAAGTCAAGACGAAATTCTGTCAGAAGTGTATCTTCCGATAAAAAGTCGCCAATAAAGAGTCCAAGTGAAAAACCCAAGAGGAGGAGTTTGGAGGATGTTCAGAGTAAAAATAAGGATGGAGAGGAGTTTGAAAAGGATCAATCTTTTCAAGTGCTAGATACAAAAACAGATCAAGAGACGATTCGAAAAATGTCTACTCTGCGTATTACCGATGATGAAAATAAATTAAAGGTGCAAAGTGAAGACGAATATGTAGAAAAAGAAAACAAAGTGGTGGGTGAGGAAAAACACGGTGGTCATGTAAAACAAGATCAAAAATCATCCAGCAACCAAGAGAAGGGTGACAGTTTTGAATTCAGGGACTCATCTAGTTCCCCAATTGCTCCTGTGAAATCCGGTAGACGATCCAGACCATCCACTGGAAAAAGTAAGAAAAGACCATCATCTTTGAAACAACCTTTATTCGAAAGCTCTGAAGAACAAAGTCCAGATAGGAGCGCAATAGTTGCTGTGATTGAAAGTCCTGAGTGGGACGAAGAAGAGGACTTGGAAAAGGAAATTTCTGAGACAGTCGTTGGAGAAGACGGTGAAAATACGGAGCAAGACGAAGATGATGGCATCGGCGTGATGAGAGTCTTGCCGAGTACAAGTGAAGAAGAAACACCGAGAGTGACGGTTGCTGCCAAACCGGCCATGACCGATGCGATCATTCAGGTGATTTTTGATTATAAATAGGAGATAGAGCAGATGAGGCGTTACTAATTAAGTTCAATAATCTAAAACAAACAGGTGGAAATGAAACCATCAGTTAGGGTAGTTGGACCAGAAACGACCCATGAGGAGGGTCAGAAAAAAACGAAACTAAGCCAACGTCGAGATAGTGGAGGCAGAGATAGTGGTATTGAGCCTAGCCCGAGGATCTCTAGGATACCCAGAAGAACCATCAAGTGTTGTCCAAACACTCAAAAACAACAGCAGCTGCGAATGGAAACTGTCACGAGAGACGTGCAAATCAGTGTACGCCGTTATCACCTCGAAAGAAAAATATTCTTCCAATTGATGGAACTTAAAAGATTGCAGATTAGACATGGGAGAACTAACGAACACGTGTTAGTGAAGAGACAAGTAAGTTTGCAAAATTTAAGTACTTTTTGCAAGTTTAGTACTAATTTAGGTAAAATCAAATTCTTTTCAATTTTTTACGTCTTACATAATTAAATTTTATTCTGCAGGTAGATACATTCAATAAATCAGGATTGACTGGGCCAACTCTTGGTGTTGTGAAATACGATCATCAACCTTTAACTTTCAGGTATATTTTAAATTTATAATCTTCATCTTTCTTATGATTTATATTATTAATAAAAGTCGCTTAGATGTCAATAGCAATTTATATACCAAGTAATTTATAAGTATTTCCATATACATTGACAAAAGATTGCTTCAGTGCTTAATTGTCTTCAGTTTCATCACTCTTATCAATCTTATTATTCTTATCATATTCATTTTGGGAAATTCCACAATTTGAAAATTGTTTGCAATTAAAAAATTATTCAAAGTTATTTACTGTAAATGTTTTTTTCAGACACTTTGAACAATTTTTGTATGAACAATTACGTAAATTACAAAGACGCCCTGCTACACCAGACTGGTGCATGGAAGCGAGACAGTGCACCAAAAAAACACATCAGTGTCATCATGCAACTAGTGCATACACGTCGGTGCCAATTTATACATATCGTAAGTCACCTATTATTTTCACTAATAAATTTTAAATATCTCAGTTGAAAATAAAGGATAATTAGGATCGATAATAATTGTTAAAAGAAAAATAATAAAATCTAGTAGAATCAAATAAAATATACTTAAAATGTACGCATATAGTTAAATATTATAATATTTCACTTCAAAAATATTTCTGGTCGCATCATCTCTATACGTAATACACTAAGTATAGTTCAAATAAAATGTATTTAATTGAATCACATTAAGTCTGCCAAGTATAATATAAATGTTATTACGAATTAACTTTTCTTCGCTGAGAAGAAAGATAAAAGAATTGGTTATTAAAAACTCGATACTAAATTATGAGGTACAATGGCCAAACGTTTTTTCAACCGAAATATGTACTTTGCTAAAAATCCAATGTAAATTATATCAACGGACCTAGTATAGAAACAGTTGGCAAAACTTGATTATAGACTATAATTGCAGTAGGTGGAGGCGTCCAAGAACAGGAGACGAATCTTCTTCCGAAGATTGAAAGTAGGGGAACGGGACACATGACGGTAAATTACGACTGAAACGAGAACAGCAATCATTCAGTGTTATTTGTGTCGCAACTCCGATTCCACTTATCATAACATTCCGCTGAATTTCCATAACATACGCAAATCTACATATCGAAATTCTGGTTTCATATCATTACCCTAATGCAATTCAGTTAACAATTCCTCTCGTCCATCATTGCTACTAATAAATGTAAATATTTCATCTGTGTCCTGCAAACATGCAAGGAGGCATCGCATCGACATTGAATGTGAATAATCTCATGTGACATCGTGGATGGAAACCATTTCACTTCGCATTGTTTGTCATCAAAAAAACTGTATGTGAATCGCTTTGCCAAAATCGTGATTGCCAACGTCAAATGACATTTGATTTCTAGGTGGAGGTAACCCACGGTGAGGACAAAAAAGTGATCGCATTTCCAGCCGAGAAGCTGAACCCGAATAAGAGATACTTTTTCACATTCACCGTAAAAGGCAACGCCCAAGAGATCGAAGAAGTCAAGCCATCAAACAGCGCACAAAGAGACACTAAAAGTGGTTGATAATAAAAATGAAAAATGATACATGCTACTAATCGTTTAAGTATTGAATCTAAATCTATTGTTGATATGTATATATGAATGTGTCAATGAGCATGTTATACATTATGTGGATATTTTTGAATGCATTGAAGTGAACACTAAAAAAGATTAAAGAAAAGTGCATGTTATTATCGATATTTTCAATTTGGAGGAAAACTTTTATGTTTTTATTTTCATTTTCATTTTTCAATTTCGTTATAAAAAGATAAGAGTTAAAGATTAAAAAATGTATATTTGAAAATAAATGAAACAGAGAATAGCCAAATAGGGCATGGTCTACTTTGATATAATGATTCAAAATGAAATTGCTCACATCCGATTTTAAAAAATTGTATACTTTGACTTAAAAATATTCAATTTATCATTTGCAAAAATTAAATTTTTCACTATGTTACTGAGCATATGGTGACAGAGCTTGTGTTATTATTGTAATCAATATTATAAAAGATACCAATTTTTTTTTTTCGTGCATAAATTATTTATTTTAATTTGAAATATAACAATAATGTTTAAAAGAAAGTTGAGATTAACAAGGTGTTAACAGGATAAATTTAATCAACTCTGTACTTTTCTATATATTTACATACATAATAATCATGCATGTTATTCTAAACAAAACATATTACATAAATATAAAATATATATGAGAAAAAGTATGTACAAAAATAAAGATCATGATTATTACACCGATTACAAACAATTAAGTATAAAGACACTTTAAAAACGTCTTCTTTTTGTAAAAAGCGAATTATATGTATTTAGTAAATAAGTGTATACATATACACATGCGTATACATATGTGTGTACAATTTTGCAAATAAAGATTTATCGATTAATATATTGAAAAAATCATTTGAAGTACGTCAACTATTATATTCATTGCCAGCGAACGAACAATTCTAGAATATTTTATGCAATGGACAAACACCACGGTGAAAATCAATTTTTTAACACGCAAGTCCCGTTACACAAATACCCGATTATTACATTTCACTCTTTTCTTTCTTTTTTCTGTAAACGTACTTTTCTCTTTGTTCATAAATGAAATATATTTTTCATTCAAATTGACGTTGGCTGTTATTGATCCGCCTTAATTGCTTTAAAGCATAACTAAAATAACGGATTATAATTTGAAAACAAAAATTGAATGATTTTTTTTTTTTTTTTTAGTTTAAAGTCGTTTTAATGAATCAAACATTTGGCTCATCGATGAAAAACCCCTTATAAATCAATGTAGTAAATCAAAATTTAATTTTCTTATTATTTCAACATATTTACGTTTGACAAAAAATATGTTCTTTTTTCAAATGTATTTTATGAATACTCAGTAAAGTAACTTACAATAAGTTTATAATCTATTTTTATGAGTCTTTTTAATTACAATTAATTTGCACGATTCAGCTTATACACTGCAAAACGAGTGAGTAATTTTACAACACTTGTAACAGCTTTTAAAACATTTACAAGTGTTCAAAAATTATTGATTATGATTTATGACGTATTGTGACAATATAATTTTAAACCACCATATATAATTGCAATAATCATGAAATAACGTTCGATAGAGTTATCAGAAACATATAAATAAATAAAACTCCATTTTCAAAGCAATTCCGTTTAATTGATACTCCAATAAATAATAATAGTTGCATTATACAGACTTGTAATTACGAATAGTTGCAATTTTCAAACAAATCAATAGCATTTTAGTTCCTATACTAAGTTGAGTATGTCTTAAAAAATATTGATTATTGCAATGTAACTGCTTTTTACATATTTTAATTGTCATTTAATTTTGCTACCCTTAATTCGTTATTGTGCAACTAACGGTGCATTACACGTGTCTATTATATAAACAAATTTATGTCTACTCAACTAGAGAAGCCAACTTTAACGTAGTTCATTGCTCTACATCGGACTGATAATAAGATGTCCATACTAAACAATTGATATTCTAAACATCGCAATCAATTCTTAGAAATTATTAATGTAGTATTAGATTACTAATAACATACAAATTCAAATTCAAAATAATGGTACCATAAATGTAATATATATAGTATATGTACCATTTATATAATATTATATAATATATATTTATTACACCTGCATAGGTCAGTGCGGCTATTATGTTAAGCTTTATTCAAAATATGTTGATACTGTGAAGACGATGTAACAACTTTTATATAAAAATTAATGATAGGATAATGATACAAATAATAATGGTAATAATGATACAAATATTGAAAAACGTGATTTATGTATGTTTGATGAATCTAGGAAATGTTGAAAGTAGTAAATAGATAGGCGTAAAGGAAGGAAAACATTTGTTATTCGCGTGCATGACAACCCCGCGTTGTCAACCCCGTTAGCCGATGGTTTCGCTCGGGCAACCACAACTCGGCATTAATGCCTTCCGTCGGGCAGCAAAGGCCACAACATCGAACGCTCCTTTCCCCGAATGATTTCGTATATATTGATCCCAGGTGACGTAGGCCATCGGGGACTCGTCACTGACCGTTCGACGTGCGTGAAACTAGAACCGCGGAGTCGTTGCCTGCGATGACTCCCGCGACCACCTTCGTCCACCGAGACCGTCCTCGACGTCCAATCTGAGGATCGCATGGACAGATGGCTCCAAGATAGAAAGCTCTGGCTGTTCGGCAGCACTCTTCCTCTGTTGCCAAGAAGGTCAGTCCTTTTACCGCCAACGCTTTTCATATTCGTTAATCAAACTTTTCCAACTATGTTATCAAAATTCATATCTCCAATTGATAACTTCAACGATATCGGTGAGATACAAGAGTGCTTATTGAACTGTTTTTTCAAAAGCTCAAACAGTTCAAAAGGTTCATGCAGTTCGAAGTTCGAACGGATGAAATGTATAACGTTGGTTACTATTATCATTATCCTTGTAATCCTATTATCCATTCTAATTATAGTTTATTTCTTATTTATTATATTATTTAACACTGATATAAATGTTGTTTTCTTTATATAAAAAAATGAGCACTTGTTTTCTCATAAATCGTTCATATATGATTTATATATGACGTATATATAATTCATATAAAAATTTGTGCATGTATTTGATAAATGGTCCATATCTGGATCCTAATGAATTCATTTACATGGATCCCTATGTAATGTATATATGAATATGTTCATCAATATTTTGACGTATACGAAATAATTCGATGATACATGATATCTAAATGATCTATATATAATTTATATACGATTTATACATAAGTTATTACTAGTTGCACAACATTTCTTTTTCAAGAAAACAAATAACTTTACTAAGTGGAGATAGAAAACATTTAATTCATTACGGTTTTACTCCGATATCTTTATGAACATTACTGTTAGGAATAAAAAGTGAAAAATCGCTCAATAGTACGTTTTCGTATGCCATTACTTAAGTACGCATGGGCACCTGTGAATCAACAACGCTGACAGGTGAAGGGTACACGTGAAAAGGTTGGAGGCGGTATTATACGTTGATATTTACAAATTGCAAAATATTCTCGGTAGGATAAGTAATGATGTTTTAAGTTACATGTTTAGTCGTCAGAAAATTGGATGCTAATAAATCCGTCATGATTCCATTAATAGTATTTATATATATAATATGATTTATATTAATCAATTATCTATCGTACAAAAAAAAATTTTTCTTTGTATCATCTATCGATGATGATTATTTATTCACTTAAAAAAATTTAATGAATAAATAGAAAAATACACTCATTTATTGATATATATTCCAAGACAAAATATACCGGTACATTGTTATAATGAGCACTCATGCGTAAATTAATATTTCGTACACTTGTGCGCAAAGTAACCATTTTGCCCGTGCTCAAATAAAATTGTTATACAATTTATAAATAAACTTTGTTTTCAATTTATACACAGTTTATAAAATTTCATTAAATCCCATCGATCAATTCTTCATCGCACTGCTACCATTAATTCCAACTGACGGATTTCCATTAATGATTAATTTTTCATCGCAATCGCAATAAAGAAGGAAGATTAAACTCTACCGTGGAGCTTGCTTTAAAGTTTCAACGACATAGAACTCGACTAATATTACATCTATGAATTTACTAATCAAAAGTATAACGTAACATCAAGTGTAGGTAGAGTCAGTCGAAGTCGCGTACGTCCGTATGCAACTATAGCGCCGGCTTATATCGATTGTCAATAATCAAGGTGTTTGGTGACAAATGTTTTGCAATTCTTTACAATGAAATCAGTGTCGTTCGGAATGTCCTGCTTTGAGGGTGATTCGAATGAAAAGTCCAATGCACAGCTTGCTCGGCTGTTTGATGTACGTAAACAGTTTGGAAGCTATGCGTGAATGTAAGCTGATATGCCGTAGATTGTGTTTTTCGGAATCGCGGCTTTGTGAAGTTACTGTTTCGAACGTTGCGCGGTAATGGAATACCTGGCAGCAATGAAGATGACTGTTTGTTAAATTTCAATCCAGTCGGCTGTACAAGAGTTGTAAATGAGAAACATATTTAGTTGGTGCGTCCGGTAACTATTTTTCACATTTATCTTAGTCTATTTTGTTTCGTTTGATCAACAAGTTACAATTCCCAGGTGGATGTATGTCTTATGTATGGCATGTGTATGATATATGCATGCTGATGTAAATATTTACATGTTTTTATATAATATAATACATCATACATAATATATAATATGTTATACGTAGTACCATAAACACATATATATGCATATATCTGGAATCTACATATGTAATCATAATGTATATAATATATAATTATAATGCAATAATAATAATAAATTAAAATTTGATATTTTAATTATTGTATATTTTAGTACGTTCACAATAAAATCAACTGACGATTAGATTACTTTTATAATAAACGGATCATTTTATGATAAGATGTATCCACTTATATAAAAATTGAACTGTTTTTTTGTATGAGTGCGAATTCGTGAATGCGTTTTAGACCGATTCCATCTAATAAAAATCTCAGCACCTGGATGATATAATTAACATGCGACTTAATGAAGCGCTTGCGCGGTTACTCCTTAAGAAATCTAAAGCTGCAGAGAAGCTTGACCCTTGGTCAATGGCGAGAATAAAGTCAGTCAACGAGTCTTTGCCGGAGTAGCATGCTGTTTACGCAGCAGTTCAGTTTACCATGTCTTACCAAGTACAAAAAGTGTGTAAAATGTTAATCAAAAAATATATTTATTTTTAATTAAATTCAAACATTCGTTGATCGATTTATTTTTCGAGTTAAAAAATAAATAAATAAGTAATGCAAATAAAAATTGTGAGAGAGAAAAATTGATGATTTTGTGTATCTTTCGAAGATTTGATAATTGTGTAATATAAAATGTCGTCGTATTTCGACCGTAGGTCGCGGGCGCCCAGCAAGGCAATGGAAAGATACGAAAGACTGGCGCGACTCGGCGAAGGAAGTTACGGCGTCGTCTTCCAATGCAGAGACCGTCAGACAGGAAAACTTGTCGCCGTGAAAAAGTTCCAGCAGACGGAGGACGATCCCCTTATTCGAAAAATCGCGCTCAGGGAAATCCGTCTACTCAAGGTGTGTCATTTACACCTAATACAAAAATAAGTGTTTTAAAATAAAACACTCGTTGAAATATACTTTTCACCATAAAACTTAAATCGCGATTTTCATTATAAAAGAAAAAAATTCTTTCTAAATGTATACTTTACATCGTCCAAAAAGAGTGCAAAAAATGCAATTTCACTTACTTAAAGAAACGAGAATTCAAAAACGATTTTTGTTTTGCAATGGGTTTTGAAATTAATTGTTTTGTTTTTTTTTGTTTTTTTTTTTTTTTTTTTTTTTAAAAAGCTTTCCAATAACGGTTTAAATAATTTGGAAAAATCATATCAGTTTTCACCCCGGGCAACATTCAACCTGTCCCTTATACACATTTCCGACCCCACGATCCCTCCCTCCACCTCCTCTACCTCCTTCTCCTTCAACATCTAAAAATTAAGCACCATACAATCATATATAGATATACCAAG
>JABFOV010002563.1:0-19418 GCA_022817685.1 Aradophagus sp. ZL-2020 | reverse complement strand
ATATATACTATTTTTTCGACTTGTCCCAGCTTTACGTGTCAGTCTAGTAAATTACACTAGGATTTTTCTCTCCGTGTACAATGTAATAAAATAGACACCGCAAAAATCGTTTTTTCATTCATTGTACATGTCGAAAAAAGTCCCAGATGTTTCCTGTGTTGTTATTGTTGAAAGAATAGATTAACATTCTTGAAACTCTTGTCCAAATGAAATTTTCGGACGTTTATTAATTTATAAGATGTGTAACATAAATGTTCACGAGTATTATTCATGAGTAATTACATGAGTAATTACTCATAAGTGATTACTTTTATTATATTTCTTACACTTCCCTCGCATTTTTAAGTTATAGTTCACAAATGTTAAATTTTAATTCAGCAAAGTTTCTCCAAATAAGGCATTCTTTTTGTGCGTGGCCGATATTGAATAAATGAGATTTGATCACATGTAGGATCAATACGAAATCTTACTGTAAAAACGAGTGTCTCATTTTCAAATATTTTTGGAGACTGAAACACATAAAGGGTCTCAGCTGTGACGCTCTGAGACACTTTTGGCATTAAAATTTAAAAAATGTCTGAAATTAAGACACTTGTACCTATAATGCTATGACAAAGAAATTTTTCGTTAGCCGAACACAAACTTGCAAAACAATTATTGAAAATATTGACTGGTTAATTAGATTTTTCGATCGGTCGTATTCAAATGGATTCTAATGTTCATGAATTATTTGAATGCACACCGAACACATTGTTTGACATTTACATTACAGAGTTACTACCCACCGCGCGCGCAACGCTTCGTGTTTCTTTCATACGAATCTTTGTGTATGACGTCATTCGGTACATAAGTTCACTTTTAATAGACATCGATAACGTATTTCGATGCGTTCACATTGATATTTCACAATGATATTGAAACAGGATATCCTAAGTAAAATTACAAATCAATCGTAAATGTTCTGCTTCTATTTCGCGTAACGAAATTAGCGATCCTGAAAAACATGTATATTTGAATAACGGGACTTTTGAAATTAAAAATATCGGTCCAGAAACAAACGAAGACTTGTCAACTCGAAAAAGAAATTGCCGAGAGAACAATTTATTTTTGTTTGTGTCGTAATCCTAAGGCGCAGATATTGTATCGATGTGCTTTTTCCGTGCTCGTTATGCAATCAAATAATATTTCCTACCGATATTGATTTGTTATACAAAAGGCTTAACAAATATGGGTCACAAGTATTTCAAATAAATTATCTTACTAAAATTAAACACGAAAATCACTAGCCACAGGCTGTTCAGCGAAAAGTCAAAGTCAAATTTAAGGCTTTTCCCTGGTTTTTCCAGGTTGAGAATTTTTCTTTTTTTTTTTTCAAGATTCAAACAAACCAATTTTGTCAGATAACTCATTATCAAATATAATAATTACAATTACGACGTCTAACTGAATTGATATTGCGTTGAGCGCAAGTCATATGTAATAATTAATATGTCGAGATATAATACACAAATACGTAATCGATTCTTTGAATTTGCTTTTCAAAGAATTGACCTACATTAGGTTTTTCTCAGGGATCACAAAGAAGGAACATATTAAAAATGGATGAAAAAAAGAAATTAATTATATAAATAGGTCTTCCTGATTTGACAAATGAATTTTCATCTCAAATACTTCAAGCGTTAATTCTAATCTAAATCCACTGAAATTAAATGAGTTTACGTTTGATTTGAGCTTTCTTTAAATTTCGACCGCTGCGCCCTCTGGCGGTCGAAATTCAAACGAACTCCTCGATAATGTATCATCACAAGTTAAAAATTTCATATCTTTACTATGCCATGTTTTCAAATCTGAACTAGTTTGATTCAAGGAACTTCGTTTCAAGTGATTTTTTTGTCTTCATTTGACCGAGTTTTTTCTTGGTCGATATTTAAAATTAATACTTTCTCCACGCAAGTGAGTTTTGCTTCCTTCGACCGAACTTTTTTAAGAGTGCAGCAGAAGAGAACAATACATTGGCGCAACTTTTATGATACTTTTTATCCTCATTTTAATAGTCATGATTGACTTTTGTTACAAGTATACTATTTTCACGAAAATGACAAGTTAACTAGTGTGTACTGACGTAAGAGCGGAATCCCCTAGTTCACTGCTCGTAGCCATTAAATATAACAATAACGACAAGATAACTAGTGTCACTAAACATTTTGCGATAATGCTATTTTGCTCTGCAATGCAAATATCAACTAGTGAAAATAACATCAAGTTTTATATTGAAGCAAATTTTTGTGCAATATTTGTAAATCTAAGTCATTGTAGAGTTGACAATGAAAAATATTCGAATGAAAAATACTCAACTGAAAAATATCCTTCAAAGTATGGGAATCTTTGAACGGTTTGATAAAAGAGACGCATAATCTTTTCTCGGTATCTTGAAAATGCTTTTTTACTAAGAAAATATTTTTAATGAAGGTCGAAAAGATCGCAAGTTTTTCGAGCAACGTTACCGCCACTCAAAAAATGTAACATTTTTGAGTAACCCGTTACTAGTAACGACGTTACTTCCAATGTCTGGAGAGATATATTCACCATATTGCACGAAAATGATTTTCCGAATATCTCAATGATTTAAGGGAGAAAGATATTAAGAAACAAAATTCTGACTTTGTTATTTCGCTCGAACATTAGCAATACTGTAAAAGTTAATTTCCCATTTAATTACAAAAAGTTGCCGTAACTTTAGATTGTTAAAAGAAGTACAAAATAATAAAATAAGAAAAAAAAAACTTTGAAAATGTTTTGAAAACTCACAAGGAAAAATGCATAACAAAAAGTTTGTTATACATGTAAATTCATTTAACAGACGAGCAACAGTTCAACTTTGCGGTCGACTGCAATCGCGCGAGATAGACGTGTCTTCCCGAACAAGGCAGTCGAGGAATATCTGTTCGAGGCATGACTTGAACGAACGTCAAATCGACTCCGGAAAATAAAGGTAATTTTCACAGAGGTACAAATAATAAACGTTAATGTTGATTATACGAGGACATGCACGCTAATTTCGGGCTAAATACAGGCGCTAAACGAAAGTAAAATAACAGGCCGAAATCCCGAGGGTTAGCGAACGCTAACGATGCCGTTCGTTAGTGGCCATTTTCAAAAGCATAATGCGATAATATGCGACCGAAATATAACAGCGCCGGCGTTGCGGTGTAATTTTTCTTTTTTTTTTTTTTCCCTTTCGACCGTAATTCCGAGCGCCTCGTTATTCGATTCGTTTTACGTGGACAATATCGATCCCCGTTCGGTGTGTTATGAGAAAGAGAAACACGTATCTCCACTTGTTGCATTTAAAGACTGCAATTTAATACGGCGGAGTGAAAATTATAGACCGCGCGAAGATTTCCAGCGAAAATAACTCGAATCAACAGACTTTTCTTTTAATTTCCTAATTCTATATTCTTACGTATGCATTTATTTCCGGCGTGAATGTAAACACATGTGTCGCGGCAGTGTTTGAAAATAACCGAACGAAAGATGAAATTCGTTATCTTAATCGATTCGATCTACCGAATAGAACGTTTCAAAGTTTTTAGCCATTGTAAATATTAATCCTTCGAGCCCTTGGGAGTTAAAATGAAAACATAAATACACTTTCTTAAAGCAGTAAGAAGATTCTTTTCGTCGTAAGTCAATGAACGAAACTGCATAGTAAGATGCTGTTAAACAATTAAAAATTATTAGCGAAATAAGCTCGATGTTAGCGAACGACTCACTTTTTTTCTTACGGGAAAAGGTCGTTTCGGAGAAATGGGTATTTAAAAGAAAATTGCTTCTTGGTTACGAGCTTGAACTGATTTTCATTTAACGCTGTAGGCGAGCCACTTTAAAAAAAAATGGATGCTTCATTCGTGTAATTAACAAATAACTGAATATCACGAAAACACAATAGGAACAGAGCGCCATGCTGGCGATAACTGCGCCTGAATAACTTTTCAGAGATTGCTAGTACATTAACGAACAGGGTGCCATTATGCATTGACCTTATCAGATCGTAATGTGTACGTAATTTGGGTTTAATTAGATGTCAAGTGTAATATCAAATTAAGTGTGCAATTTTTGAAAAAACTATATTTTTTAATTCATTGACGATCATAATTATTGATTATTTTTGCAAAGAGATATTTGGAAACAGTGGATCAGAAGACAACAGTGAGGAAAAGAAAGTTTTTTCCGAACCGACAAATATGGACGGCAATTATGCTCGGAAAATGGGAATACACAAGATGCAAGATAGATTGCAAATACAATGTTTACACAAATGATGAATCAACATTAAAAATGAGAATAAAGTGCATTGCGTAAACAAAGTGTTTCGAATGTGTTTTAAATAAAGCACATAATGTATTGTGTATATCAAATAAAATGGAAGCTAATTAAAAAATTGTAAAGCTTCTTTGTTCAGTGACATATTTTCAGCGTAAAAATTACTATAATTTTGTATGTTTTTGAAACTTGAAACGTTTATTAGTAAAAAAAACATAAAATATATCATTTTCAGAATATAAATGATGGTACTGTTTATTGAACGAATTTATAAAACACAGCGTCAATTCATGTTTTTGAGCGTGGAATTTTCATAAATGAAAATAATTTATAATGTTAAATTATATTTAAATAATTTTCGTTGACTAAAAAACGTTGGAAACATAAAGTGCTTTAATTTTGTTTCGAGCTGAAAATTTTGTCTACGAATAAAATGACTTTTGATCGATAAATAAATCAATGAAGTCAATTTGTTGAAAAAGACGATGACTCGAGAAGTGTTTCGACGTATTCTTGAATGAAGAGTGAAAATCGCTCAGTCACACATCAAACGGAATAGCTGTTCGCATGTAGTTTCCACTTTTCATTCGAATGCCATTTATTAAACAGACTAGAATGAACATTTCTTACGCCACTTTAAATGTCACACGATTTGCAAATATCTTTTACACTTGTATTTTCAGTTGACGACGATTGCACTCAAAGTTGATATTGCAATCCACTGATTCCTCACTTCGTAACGAGAAATCGATTTTTATATCTTGTCCGTTCTAATATTATCGCCTCTTATGACTTTAAATTATAACATTAAAGAAGTTCGTGCGAAAATAACTAGTTTCTGACTGGAAAAAGTAGAGACACGAAACTTTATTTTTTGCTGGGATTAATTTGAGCAGCGAAACGCTACGACGAATTGTTAGCGTCGTTGTCGTTGGTTTGAATACGTAAAAATATGTGGCAAGTAACAATCATTAATTTAAATGCAACACAATAGTAAAAAAAAATCTACGGGCATAAGTTTGGCGTTGGATTGAACGGAAATTCGTTTCATTTGAATTATTTTTTGCGAAAGGACACATTAAAAGAACTTTTAATTTGCACAGAGACCATGCTAAAATCATATAAAGTTGACAACTTCCAAACATCGTTCCATTTTTAAATTTGATTAAAACAACAGCTTATGTTGATTTCGTCGAAAGTACAATATAAATTTAACATTCAGATATCAACCTAATTCTTAATTTTAACATCGACATGGTTTTTTCTGTGTATACACGCTCTTCTCAGATTGGCAGAGTATTTCAAAGATTGACTATATAATCGAAGTCTCTGCGTCTCGTCATTCAATTTATTTCCTAACTTCCTAAGAGAGGAGATCGTAATTATGGCACCAGAAATGACGTAATATAATCTCAAACGAAGATTGATTTAGATTTACCTAACAAGAATCATTTGTTTAAAAGTGTCGAACAAATTATTCTCTGATAAACAATTAATTGTGCAAAATACATTCGCTGAGTGTGTGTCAATGAATTTATACATTTTAATTGAAAGGTATACAAATTAGTCTTCAAAGTGAGTGTAATGAAAAAGATTCATTTCAATGCGAACACGCTACACGGTAGAATGAAATCGATAAAAACGGAATTAATACTAATAATTAACAAACTTATTTGTTTAATGAATTCAAAATGTCTGAAGCCATTACAAATAATTATCGAATCCGTTCAATTTAAGACATTACTAAACATAATATTGCAATTTATCATGTCAGTATTTTTGGGAATGAAAAGAATCCGCGAAATATGGAAAACATTTTTTCACGGAAAGTCATAAAGGATTAATTGATGTAATAAAAGTGAGGCCGATTCGATAAAATATTTTTCATATCGTTTCAAGTAATGTGCATAATTAAAGTATAAAAATAATTTTATTTACTAAAATATTTGAATATTAAAAAGGAATTTTACAGATGACATTCCAGGACATTTTATCGTTTGGTTATATCGCGAGTGACATTGAAATCGGAAATTAAGTGCAAATGTAATTGCGGAACCATACTTAGATGCTCGAAGGGCGAAAAAAAATTGTTTATGCATTATTCATAAATGGGATTATTAATCAACATGAGTGATGTGTGTATTACAATAGAGTTTAATAAAAAATTAAATTAATTACACTTCGGTCATTAACTTGTTTCCCAGTCGTCTTTTTATTTTTCATACAACATCAAAAATATCAGGGAAGAAAATTACATTATCTTAATTTATGGCTGGACTTCTATTAAATATTCCAACAGTAATTTCTATTATAACTCATGCTTAAAGCAAAATATAATTGTGTTCGAATTTATGTTCTCTGCAGAAAATTAAACCTTCAAATTTATTGTTCAAAACAGTGATGATAGAGTATATTTTACTACTATGAAAAATTGTGGCCTTTTAAAAAAAAAAAGTTAAATGAAAATGTTAAGATTAATTACTTCTGGCCGTTAGGAGAAAAATAATACAATACATTTTATTTCATTTTTCGGTAATCTTAGATTCTAAATATAATATAAATAAAATAAGTAAATCTCCTACACATTATAGCTTAAATTTTGTCACATATAATATTTATAAAATTCTTAAATAGACGGAAACTTAAACCGACTTAGTATATTTTTTAATATGTCGCATAGAATCTAATTTTACAATTATATTTTCCTCTGCACGAAACGAAAAATTCTAATTTTATTTGATGGCAAACAAAAGCGATTTTGAGGTCTTTCATATATTTCTTTATTTAAAAATTGAAATAAATTTACTTCCAATCTTTAACACGTTAAAAAAAAATGCACTAATCATTCGAATTGAAACAATATTAAAATAATGTACACGACCTTTATATCACATCAATTAAAATATTCATCTTCGAAACAAATTGGTTCTATATCAGAATGGCAATCTCTCTGAGTAAATATTTCGCAAACACAGATCAAAGCGTTGCGGGTTTTAAAGCAGTGATCAAGTAAATAGATCTTTACAGAACTAAAGTTGAAAACTGTGAAAGTTCATCCAACCATTTCATTACTTGCGGATAATATTTTCTTCTTTTTTCCCCTTACTTTTCTTTTACTCCCTTTATTTCCTTTTTACATATTCCTAACGATAAAATTCTCGGAATAAGTGCTATTGCATACTTTTGTCTTCAAAATTAAAGTACAGTTGTGTTCTATTGAAACGTCGCAGACAAAGCAATTGAGCATATCGAAGAATTTAAAGTATTCTTTGAAGAAAATGTATTATCATTTCTTGACCTTATATCCTGAATGCATAACCATGATTCCGCTTGTTCTATTAATCAAATTTAAACATTTTAATCGAACTTAATTGTATTATGTTTGAACAGTAAAATATATTTTAATATTTCAATAGTTTAACATTTGGTATCAGAGGCCATCAAAGTTTCACGAATATCTGATTCATCTGATTCACAATTAAAAATGTTCTGAAAAAATGCGAAACTGAAATGACAAATTTTATGAATTTATGTTTTAAAAAGTTTGTTAGCTAAATGCACGAGAAAAAATAATTGAACTTTGGTTACATCCATAATACATCATTTTCATATAATAATTTCCAATTCAAATTTAATTTGAATTATAACTTTTTTATCTTAAAAACGTTTTGTTTCTTAGTTACATGAATATTTATAATTATCTAGCGTATTTTTATACCTTTTCTTTAATTTCTGTAACAAGGAACATTTTGCCAACTTGATTCTGTTATCTTAAAGGGAAATACGTTCTGCGTTGCAGTATAGCAGCAGTTGATTTAACTCGCGTAAATATAGTAACATGATAATTTTAGTCATTAAAATAATTTCATCTAACAATAACACCGTGTTATATCAACAACATCGACTGCTTTAATATAACGAAAAATATCCTTCAATTCCATGTAAATATAATGCAACAGTCAGTATAAACATTTTACGAAAATGCTCGCTGTTAAAAAAAAAGAAACTATTTGACAATGGTGTATTATGCAACGAGGGAAATAAATAAGTGATTATTCCCAGGGCAAAGTTCAGTTAATTTTTGAAATAATGCTCCCTTCCTACATTACATACAGTACATTCATGACAAGTGAACGTATTGTATTCAAGTTTGTATTTTCTTATTGTAGGGTGAAAAAAAAATCTTTTTGCCTAGAGAGAGAGAGTGAGAAAGAGAGATATTCTTTAAAGAATAACAATGCGTTGCTCAAAAAAAAAAAGTGGTTAAACAGTGGTTAAATTGGTTAAACAAAAATAATTGCAATAAAACAATTACATGTCGAACTGAAAATTAATTTCAATATTAAGAAGACAGAGTCACCATCTTAAACATGAATTTGTTCAGCTATAAAGCGGATGTTCAAGAGAAACGTGTCTTGATCTTGATCACATTATTCACGAGAAATCAGAATCGGAAGTGATTATTCTAAGTTCAAAACTGTCTGAAATATCTTTTGACGAAAATTCGAATAGCTGATGCTCTTTACACTGAAAATTATAAACAATATTGGTATTTTTTACGGGACCTTAGGTCAGTCATCAAAATGTTGAGTGAAATTTGATTGGCTGCTGGTTATTCGGACAATTAATTTATCTTCGAAATATTCATTTTTTAATATTCTGCATTTTATATTGAATATGTTTTTGTTTCATTGATAAACGAGCAATTTTTATTTAAGTAATTTTAGAAATTCTATGTTATTTTTATACAAATTTTATACAGTTTAATTCATTATAAAATTACCAAATCTGCAAAAGTTTTTTTATAAGCCTCGTAAAATTACCGTATATTGTTTTAATGTAATTATTTGTGTTTGGTTTTCACTGTAAAAAGGCCTGCTGTAAACATAATTAATTTGCGTGAACATAATTGCTGTCCTCAGAAAAAAGTTTGCCACCGTCAACATTTTTTGCTACAGTTTTCTCTGAGGACAGCATTATTTTTTTTTTTTTTAACATTATTATTACATAAATTATTACATAAAAATATGTTTTTTAGTTGAAACTGTAATTTTGTTAAGCGTTAGTTTCGCTTTGAATTAAATTTAGAACTAATCGATAATATGAAAAAATATTTATGTAAAGAAAAATAAAAAAGAAAGATAACAGATCGTTGACATAGTAAAGAAATCATAGTGGCGTTTGATTTGATTAAATTATCCATAATTGTTTAACTTTTTAAATTATTTATAATTAATTTCCAGTAAGTTTTGTATTTATAACATTTTAAAAAACCATTACCTACTGTCGATTGGGACAACTATTTTATCCTTCTTTTGAAATTGAATAACTTTTTTTATTAGCCGACGTCAACTCTTTTTTTCTATGAATAATAACGTAAAATGAAATCGAAATTCTTCGAATTTAAACATTTGATCAAGTTTTAATCTAAAAATGACTGATAAATTAGTAGCATAAAAAATTGACGACGAGATAGTAGCTTTAAGAAATAGTTGAAAAATTATTTAAAAAAATTAAATACACTGTCAAGTGTTCATGGGATTATAAATTAAAAGTCATAACTTTTACTCTGATTATTGAAATAAAAACAACTCACTCTTAAAAAAAATATTCGTCACTGAATCAAGTATGCTTCGTAGTTAGATTGAAAATGAGTTGTTTTAGTTTAATAATTGGCATTCTAATATGAATGCGTTGTTATTTTAATGACCTTTTTTCCTTGTGTAATCTTAATGTTTTGTGAAAAAAAAAAAAATTAAAATGTTTAACAAAATACTAAAAGTAGAAAAAATGTTCAGTCAACTTACAGTATTATTTAATTACATTTTTTTTCTCAGCTCACAATGTTGGATTAAAATTTTAATGTCAAAAAATAGTAGTAATTGTATATATATAAAGTTTTGATGGTCTAATTTAAAAATATTATTTAAAATTCGCAATTATATATACATGTATATATCGTAAACCAACATTTCATTGTTCTTGTTTACCACGCTTCACATTTATTATCCTTTGAGTAAAAATTTGTAAAGCGTTTGTAAACTGTTCAAGTATTGCCCACGTGTATATGAAGGTTCGATAATTTATTGATTTCAGTTTGATTCAATAATATGAGTAATTTTGTATAATAAAATTGCCCACAATGCGGATTTTAAAATGATGCGAACACACGGTTTTTAATCGATAAAAAACTCGAAAGATTGAAAATTGACTAAATAATTTTTGTAAATAATTTATTTCATATTTGCTTCAGATGCCCGTGAAAAATTGAATTTTGTAACAAATATGACCGAATAGCTGTTATTATTTTTAATCCGATTACACTCGATGAAATCAATGACATAAAATTAATCGTACGCCTGAGTAATTTTTTATTATTCTTGCAAATATACTGAAAAACGTTCTGCAGATAAATTATACGTTTAGGCAAAAAATGTTTAAACTATTAATCTCGAGCGGTTACTTTCGTATTTGCTTATATCTTCTTCACTCTCTTTTCTGACTTCTTGTTAAAGATAACCTGCGTACTCAATTATTGAACCGTACTTTTCCTATTTTTAGATCCTCTAACTCTAACGAAGTAGTAAGAGCGATGTTAAGACACATCGTAGGTAATTCTTTCGGAATTCGTGCAACTTATATTCAGCTTATCATCAAACGAGTGTTCCCACATATTTTTCTTTTTTTATTTTGATAAAAGAAAATTTACGATCCACGTAATAATGCAAAGCTATTGTTTCATTTTACTTTATTTTGAATCATATTCAATAAATCAACGCTAATCCATCGTAACATATGTACATTTAGAAAAATATGTAAATTGTTTTGAAGTTGAATTTCCATTTTCATCGCAGCCAAAAGAATGAAGAATGATAACTTTAATATTAGAAGAATGATAGCTTTAATTGAATTAATAGAAAAAAAAGGCGAAGCGGATTTTAAAATATTGCGTTTGAGATTCAAATATGATATTAGAAAAAGGTTCACATAGCAAGTTACACGATTTATTATCGTCAATTCTAATAACTTCATGGTAATTAATGAAAATCCACTCAGACTTCATCTATTATATTAGCTTGTCACAGTAATTCATCTTTATTATCTGTTATCTAATATCACTTAACTGCGTGTCTACCGTTAAGAAATGTTTGTAGATAAAATGAAATGAAATTTTTTGAATCTTTTTCACAAAATTAATTATGATAATTATATACCCAAGTAATATCTGTGAAGTAATTAAAAATTAAATTAATGAGTAACACGTGATAAATTGAGTAATTGAGTAATTTCACGAATTCTATGCGATTCTTTACGAATTGATTGTAAAATAAAATATTCTTTGTAAATTTTACATATTCGTTGTAATATTTTGAATCTATGAATCATTTTTATAGATACAAAAATCTGTATATTATAACATGTTAATCAGAGTACTTTATATTTTTAATAGTTTATATTTTAACAGCAAATTTCGTATCACAAACAAGTTGAGACAATTGTAAACGATAAAAACAACAAAAACTTTCTTTCTGGCGAATTTTCCTGTTATCACTTGAATTTTACTTTGATCTGTCACATATTTTACGAACATTGCTATATACGGGCTATATATGGGCTCTAATATTATTAGCTTTACCGAGTAAACAGTCGACGGTTGTACTAACAGCTGTGCATAAAACAAATTAATTTAAAAGATTTACTTAGTTGATATACCAGTTTACTTTTTTAATAATAATCAAGTTGTATTTTAGTATTATTTTAATGTATTAATCTCATCAGTTGTTTTCAAGCACATTGAAATAGATTTCACTATTAGTGCGTCTACATGTTGCAATGACTAATTAACAAGTTCTGTTATTTCCATATGCCGAGCTCTTAGTTTGCTTTACCGATAAAAGTTACATATTCCATGCTTAACGTTCCATAAATTACATCGGATATTAAATTATTCAAAATGAAAGTTATTTTCAAAATTTTAACTCGAGTTATGTCAAACTTTCGTATGAAAAAGTACGTGCCCTCATAATTAGCATCATTTTCAAGCCACTTTGTTAGTCTTTGTTGTGAATAATTATCAAGGATCTAAGATTATTATTTGTGTGGAATACACACGAGCGTTATGTCAAATAATGAATGCAAGCATCAAAGGTCGACAAGTTCTAAGTCTTTTCTTTATGTCACGTTAATCAAAAACACTGTCACTTTACATAAAGAAGCGAAAAGCAGCCGGACGAAGGGAGAATAGACAAAGTCGATAGTGAAAAATGAAATATACTGGCTTGAACGTAATAAAAACACATGGTATCGTTTGCCTATCATTACTTAATGTATTAAATCAATTATACTAACAAGTTTTGGTAGTTTACGGCAACTATGTGAATGAATATACAACTTGGGAATCATGTTCCGCGTCGAACGTATATTGAGAAGCAAATTGAGTATTATATATTAAAGTATAAGGTACAATTTCCAAGTGATTAAATGACGTCTAATTACGTTGCATAAACTTTCATTCAATGTAAAATAAGTTCTCTTGGTGATTCATTATAACCATACGAAAGTATTGGCATTCGATTATAATAGCCGAAACGTTAAGAAAATAATCACACCAACAACAAATTAAAGAAGGCTATGAAAGAGACAGTGACAACAAACCCACCCTCTCCATATCCGCATATCCTTCTCTGGAAGTAGCGCTGTGTATCTCGTTTGTACATCGGTGGGTAGAACAATATCGACACTTTTGGAACGAGTACTCTGCTGAGGAACATCAAGATAATTTCGGTTGTCAACATTGTCGTTTTTATTGTTAAAGCATGAGTCGACGGAGGCCGCTCTATCCCGCCGCAGATCTGGAACTGTTAGGAAAATGTCCCTGACGACGAACGAGCTGGCGTTGATCGCCTTTTTTCGATCGTCATCATCGTCGTCCTCGTCTTCCACTTTGTCCGGATAGGAAGTCAGGGCTTCTTGTCTGGCGAGCTTGGGAGACGTGATGGACCGTCTCCTCTGTCGGTCGTAAGGAAAAAGTTCGCAGCTAGCCTCGGTGGAACTATTTTCATCCAGATCGGTTTCCGAGGCCGGGTTATCGAAATAAGTGAGCAACGTCACACGAATTTCCGGACTGCCCTCTCGCCTGGAGTCTTCGCTGATGTCGTTGTCGTCATCGTAGTTCTGGGTCTCCAAAAAGTCTTCGACCTCTTCTCCAGCATCGTCGCCTTCGTCAGCTTCCTCTTCTCCAGCGTCATTCTCATCGTCTTCATCGTCTTTGGAGGAATCCTCTTGACTCCTAGCGACCATTAAATTGTACTCCTTCACGCAGAAACAATGATAGCAGCTTATTGCGCCAGGACTCTGTGGCGTAGAAGGTTCCGGCTCAGATTTGGGTCCAACCGCCGCGGTCAGAGTTTTGTCCGCAGTCAGGTAAAACTTGTCGCACACGTCCACGCTCTTGGACCTCTGACCACTCTGTAGCTGCGGTACCTTCAGGGTCGCGGGCTTTCGTCCACCCGATTCTTGGGAGCGCACTGGCGAGCACGAGGACGACGATGAGGTCGTCCTCGCGTTGCATCGTTCTCTCAGGATGCCTCGTTCATCCCGAAACTTGGCTTCCAGCTGTATTTCGTCGAAAGAGGCTGAGCGCACTTGCTTCGGTACCTCCAAACTACTTTGCGACTTCATCTCGGCGCCGGTTGGCGTACGTGACCGCTTAAAGGTCGAACGCAACCGCTGCATTCTACCTCGCTATGTACTAGGAACTACCTGATCCTCGATTGCCGCTGGTCCCAAATCTGCCTCTCTTCTTCCTCCTCTTCTTCCTCCTCCTCCTCGTCTTCAGTCTCCTCCTCGCCGGTGCTCGGCTCGGTCTTTTTCAGTAACTTGGTGCAAACCAGCACCTCGAACACCTGCGATGAAGACGGTGGCTCGCTCTTTTTTCCCCGTTCTTTGCGCCCATCCACCAACCTCTTCTCAGCCGCCGGTCTGCAGCCCATCCTAAACCACCTGCCACACTGCCGCAGCCGTTTCTTCTTCCTCGTGGATCAACGACTTACAATCGATGGACTGTACAACTGTACTCTGCTCCCCGAACCGGTCGACTCCTGACCTACCTCAAACTTGTTTCACCCACGCCGGCCTGTAACTTGTCGTAAACATTTCGCAAACACGAAACGCGATTCCACGCGATTGCTAGCGGTCTCTGCGATTGATCCAGCCTCGGGATTGCATCGATCCCCGATCGCGTGGTAAACAACGCGGCGATCGGCGCGGCAGAGCCGATTGGCCACGCAGTGCCGCGAATCGCTCGGTTGCATCAGGTGGTTTCCATGTCGGACACGTCCCGGAAGCTCGGCGAACCGCCCCTCGTTCGAGATACGGAGCACTAAAATATGTACGGTGACAAACGGATTCGCGGCTCGTGAACGTTACGGAGCCGTACTCGGTCTTTCGGCTGGCAGTCGCGCACCTCAGACGCGTGAATGCAAGGTAGACGAAGCGCACTAGTGACCGGGGTTCGCCCGCTTCTCGAGATGACGTAGGGTCACGAGGAGGGATGTTGCGTTTCCCTCAGTCCGCCTGCATCGCCGCCGCGTCGTCTCTCTCTCGCTTAAGCATGCGCCCTTACCGAGTCCCACCAACGGCACCAACACACCCGAACGCGCTCTGTCCTTCCCCAACAGGCGGCGCACCTACGCGCCTCTCGCTCGCGCCGGCTAAAAGTACGACGGTCCGACACACTCAACGGCGTTGTACGTGGATACACCTTCATATGCCATTCAGTAGATGTTTATATGCATGAACAGGGGCGGCAATCGTTTGGGGACCGTATCGCACAGACGGTGACGCCTTTTGTTCTATATGCAGGTTTTGACTTCGCCCCGTCAAAGCGAAGTCATCCATTCCGCTCATGCCTTGCTTCGCTCGCCTTTGCCCCCACGTCAAGCTCTTAACATTTTTGCGATTCGACGTCTTATCGTTTGATTCGATTCCGCGCTACCTTCCCTTTGGCGAATCGGCTGTGACTTACATCAAGTCAAACCTTTGACTGTACTGAAAGTGCCGGGTGTAGGAAGAACGAGTTCAATCTTTTAAATGACGACTACGAGTTATCACTTTCAAAGACGCTTAGAAAAGCTTGTAAAAATAGAACCGGCTGACCTGTGTTTTCGTTGGCGTTGTTCGACTTTTTCTTTACATTTCGGTTGTTAATTATGGTTTCAGGCTTGTCGATTTGACTTATTATTTTTAAGAAACTTTCATTTTGTAATATTTATAGCACGAGCATGTGCTTCTTTAAAATTCCTTCAATATGTTGAACTTTTAGATCGATGATTCTCTTGAAAATCAATAATACCTCATTACGAGTTCTTTCTTTCGGTATTTCAAGGTCAATCTTTTTTTACGCCAAGCGGCGAACAAGTGAGATAGAAAGTGACTTTTAAATTCACTTGATCTACAACGTTCTTGCTTGCCTTTTTCCATCTCCAAGTTATGAACGAGCCAAAGCTCAAGCGAAAAATGAGACTTTTATACGTGCGTGGAGTTTGTTTTATATGAGCTTTGAACTTGGCAAAATTACTAGATACAAATGTGGGAATCAATATTTTTTTTTCAACCAAAGGTTGAAAAATTTATGTTATCGATTCTATTTTCAATCCATTTGAGCCTGTTGAGTCTTTTTAAGTCTTTCGAATCTGCTTCTGGCATTTATGTTTTGAAATTTTCGCAAATCCAAAACGCGTGGCATTTTGCCACGTGGCAAATTTCACGTACATGACTTTTATTTAGTCTCTTGAAAATGTTAAAAATAGCAAAATTAATCGCGCGGTCAGTGTCAACTTAAGAAGATTCCATGTTACGACGAGAAAGCTGAATGATCTCTCTTTATGAGGTTCAGCATGATTGCATTTAGTGGGCCAAGTTTATCGGGGCGTGTTTGTTTTCAAGATCGTACCAAAATGGTAATTTCGATGTCAGAGATCCGTGAAAGAGACGCCGAGTGGTCTATTAGATATTTCGGCGGATGTTTAATGGACTTCCCGGTTGTTTGTGTACTTTATGTTTTTTTATTCCCCTCTCTTTATTTCCATTCTACTTTTTCCACAATGTCGGACGGTAAAATTAAAATGTGACGTTAAAAATTCGTGCGAATCCTTTTAACGATTTTTTTTCTTACTGCGTAATTTTAAACTAAATACAAAATACTTATTTTATCATCTCGTGAGCTATTTGCTGAAGATGTCTACCGTCCACCGAATAAAACCATAAAATAAAAATAATTTCAAATAATAAAATAAATTTCAAAAAATTAAGTTACAAAAATATGTTTAACTAATATTATATTAATATTGTTTCCACATTCGCGTGTATAATCTAATTAAAATCAGAATAAAGGTGATTCTAATAAAAGGCAAAATGAAACATAATATAATGCAAAATATACATAATACCATTGATGTATGTAATGTTTGTATGTGTGTGCGTAAATTTTTAGATGTAATTTTATTACAGTTTATCGTGGTACACTGATTTGATATCGCACGTCACATAAAAATGCTCGCGATTGCTCTTGCCCATGAAACAAAAACGTATAACGCACGCAGTAAATTGATTTTTGAAATATTTCGCCTGTTCTAGATAACTACAAATAAGATCCTCGGGGCTATAAAACAATGTTCACTGCATGACGAATAAATGGGAAATTCGATTAATTTAATTAGTAATTTGCATTAAACCTGCCGTGCTCTTGTAACATATTTTTCCCGTTATTTATTACTTTATTATAGCTTACATGCAACACGAATTACACAATTGATAAATTATCTGAAAGATATTTCACTCGTGAATATTTATCCCGCGTCATTCGTATAATAAGAATAATGCAAATTTTAATACTGCACTTCTAATGTACCCGTTACTTTTATACAATTGTTGTACACAATGTCGTAAAATATTTACGATACGATCGGTTCTCGTAGTTTGTAAAAGAAACAAAGATTTATGAAATTCACCTGCAAACTTTGGCCCTAAAGTTGAAAAGAAATTAAAAAGTAGGCAGATTATTGTGATACAATTGACGTCCGTATCAATTGATACTGTAATTATGGAATGTCATTAACTTTTGTTATAGAAGATCAATCGAATTTTCATCACGTAATGTAACTTGAAGAAATAACAAGCTCTGTACATTTCACACAATAATGGTGTATAAATTAGACATTCATTATAAATGTCATATTTGCAATTCATACGCGCGATTTCACGACATACTAAAAATTCATTGTTGAAGATTGCAGTCAAGGAAAAAATAGCAAATCGACAATTGCAATATGCAACGTAAGCAGTATTTATCTAAGATCTTATATAGATCAATTTTTTTTTTTTTTAGCGAAACTAGTGTATTGATGGATCAATGATGAAACTTTTAGTAACCTCGTGTTACTCGTTATGTAAGCTCCCGAAATAACTAAATCTTAAAATGGTAACAAATTCACAACTTTTGTTTTCACTTTAGCAAACTTGAGATTATTCGTGGTTACAAACACCAGTCTCCCTTGTGAAAAATTATGTCTAGCGGTTTACGTAGCGTTAACGAGTTTAACGATTAAGTTCAGAAGCGCTACCCTAAGGAAAACTTGCGAAATATCCTACGACAGGAAAAGCTGTGTATTACGAAGCAATTACTCGTGAAACTTCCGAGGTTCAAATCAGGCAGTTGTAACCGTTTAAAAAGAAATATGTGACTGAACCTCAGGCTGAGTTTCGTTATAAAGTACTTATTATATACTGGGATATTACGAAAAGTAAAGTGAAGAAAAATTATAATGAAATTTCACGTGAGAACTTAAGAAAATGTTACGTAAAAAGTAAGAAATATTTAAATATAATCTACGAAAATTTTAACGAAATTTTGTTAAAAGAAAAGTATATACTTTGTCTTTTCCGAGATTTCATTAAAAGTTTCGTGTAATTATATGTATTTGTTACTTATGTTTTTCTAATCCGAATGAGAAATTTTACTTTTTTTTTCTATGAATGATAACTGCGACACTGTGAAATGGAAAATGATTACGGAAAAGTGTCATAATCATAATCAATTAAATAATGACTTATTAACACTTGTTACTTTATATTTTCATTATTTATCTATGATTGAGCACTGTAATTTGAAACACATTTTAGAACGATCCTCATTTCTATAAAAAAACGCGTAGAAAAAAAGTAACTTTTCAATTTTGATCCGACTGAATTTACTTATTTATTTTTCCTTTCTTCGAGGTGATTTCGTGCGAAATCATGTTATTCAGTTAAGGAAATCAAAAATTAATGTTCAATGGGCGTGCGCGAACGTTCGTAACAACTGCCAACCTGTCTTCTGAACCTGGTAGCGGGTCTTCTCGGCATCGCAAATTCGTACCCTCCGCGAACTGCACATGCTGTCCTAAATCCGGCGACAGTCCGAGTAGTAACCTACAATACATACGATATACCGATTCTATATACAAAAATATTCAATGCACGTGAAAACAAGAGTCAAAAAACGTTACACTGAATAAAGAAAAAACTTTTTTTTCAATAGTGCTGCAAACAATAGTGAATGCAATTGTCGATTGCACAAAAGTATACGTGCTTGTATCTTAACGTTGAAAAATTTTACAATTTTGCGTGGATAAGTGTATTGAATGAAATAGATTAGTAAAGCAAAAAGTGTTAATATTAATTATATTTATCTCTATACTATTTGTTGATATCCATCGATCAAAATACATTTTTGAAACTTGTGTATTGAAGTTCAAACAATATTTTATTTTTGAATTGTTTGTGATTTTTTTACTGGAATAGTAAACGAAGGTCTGTTTATCCATACATACAGTTTTAATAAAAAACAACCTGAAAATAGCTTTCAATTTTTTTCCCGTTTTTTGTTCACTTTTTCTACAATAATTTTTACGAACGTGCACGTATTGAGATATAACGTTTTCGACGCAAAGTTTTATAACTATTGCTATAACAATTTCTTTCACTGTTTATGCCCGCATCGTTAATTTCAGACGAATTATAACTAGGAAATGCCCACTCTAAAGCATGCAGTAAGC
>JABFOV010002562.1:0-19419 GCA_022817685.1 Aradophagus sp. ZL-2020 | reverse complement strand
CAATGACAAGTAGACATATAAGTTATGTGATAATATGAATAGAGTATACACACAATAAAAAAAATAGAGATATGTTGATTTTGTAATATTATAATTTGGGAATTGTAAGTAGTAGAAAACGGAGAGAGGTGGGAGAGAGTGAAGAAAGAGAGAAGGGAGGAGGGGGGAGAAGAGAGGGGAGGAGGGAGGGAGAAAGAAGAGAGGAAGGAGAGGGGAAGGGGGAGGAAGGGGGGGAGGGGGGGGGGGGGGGGGGGGGGGGGGGGGGGGGAGAGGGGTACGGATGCGGGCGCGGGCACGAGCGGCAGCAGGCGAGAAGTGTGTCGTGGTGTATAAGCGGTACACATTCTCTGTCACAACGCTCGGTAGTTTCACAATGGCAGCTAACGAGGGCAGAACACCGTTAGTTTGCCGATGCTTTTGTGCCGCGTTACCGAGTTATTCCGCACAGTTCTACATTTTCAGGGTCATAGATTCCAAAAGTAGCGGAAGCAAAATCTTAATCATCCAGCGGCCTTTTCTTATTATGTATTCGTTGATCTTGGGGCCTTTTAAACTTTCGAAGCTAGCGTTATAATAAAATTACCGTTTGACGTCTCGACATCCGCGTTATGACGGAGATCGTTTGATTTGTTAACGATTAGGCAATCGGCTCGACGAAAAAGTCGAACAAAACGGCAAGAGTTTGCGCACGCTAACTGTAAATACTTTAAACGGGTTTCGGTCTTTTTTTTTTACCCCTTTTATTCCACAATATATTTCGAACGCTATAAATATTATAATAAGAGAAATATATTGCTAAGATTGTAAATTTAAATATGCGTAAGATGGAATTTAGGTCATATTTGTCGACTTAAAGTATGATGTATGTATTTTAAGGAAATATGTTGATTCGACGTTGAAGAGGAAAAAATTGAATTAGCTGATTGAACTATGTTGAGTTGAAAGAATTAGATAAGTTGCGAGTACCGGTTGATAATGGTTAAATCAGCTTTTACAGTTTAACATTGAATTTGGTTGTAAGATAATTGATTTACCTCTGATTCAACATCCAAATTGACATTGAATCGTCCTCGATGATTTAACTAAAAATTACCTTAAGGTAAGAAAATTGTTTTATTAAGTTATTATATATGAGGGAAAAAAGTAAAAAGAGTTGTCGACGACGGAGTCAACAGTGCTCAAATGAACTGTCATAAAATTTACTGTGATTAATAATACATCGAGTACGTTATTGCAAAACCGACTATTTCATTGTTGTCATGTATCAAAAGCAAACGTTCAACATACGGTGAACACGCGTAATACGTTTCTTGGAAGAGTTTCTACGCATATGTCGCTTATAACATATGATTCAAGTGCATAATTGACGCATGTTACATTATCATCAATATTATACACAATGATTTTCCCGCCAAAAAATGTATTCAGCGCCCTTTTTAATACATCAAGAGTTATAGATATAACTATCTATGATATGTTTTGAATGTCAGATGGTAAATTAGAATGTCTGTAAATAAAGTCTAGATAATTTACTAGACGGTGAGTTTATCAGATAGATTTATTGGTTGGATATATTTTGTGTTTACTATTCGGCTATCAAAATCAAGAAACTCAATTAAAGGTATCTAATTATATTATCTATGTAGTCATTTTTACTATAAACTTATCTCAATAAACATGAAACAATTTTTATTTAAATATGATATCCAACGGTGCAACTGCAGTGCCAAACAACCTAATAGCAACCAAATGCTGACTTCGTACGTCCGCTGACTGTTTTCAGAACAGCAGTCGTACATTATGTACAACAGTCATACATTTTTCGTATACAGGCGTTTCAATTTGGTGGTCCTTGAAGTTTTAGTCAAACAAAAAGAAGACCATGCATAACCACGTGCTTATTTATGTACAGCAAATGTTGTAATACGCGTAGAGCATAAATTGTACATTTTTTCCACATAGAGTAGCAAAGTTCTTGTTAAAACAGCAATCATTTTTTCTTGTTTTTTTTTTGTCTTATGTTTAAGGAATTTCTTAATGCACATCGATTTCCAAATAAAGTGCACAGTTTCTTTAGTTAAATGCGGCTATTTTAACAAATAAATGTGACTTTTTAAAACGTGTCTCAATAGATGGGATAATAAGTTGACCAATTATGTCGCGACATGAAACAATGGGAAGTAGATGCGACTAAGTAAATTAATCTGAATCTTGCAGTAACATTGTACTAGAAATTGCGCCAGTTGGAGGGAATGCCCCGGAAGGGTAAGAAAGCGGAACGTAGACTGCTGCTAGTCGCGTCACAGACGCGCGCGCGACTATGCACTTGAAAATCAACATGACCCGCGGTCCGATATTATAATGATACTTTTCCCGATAACAACGACCTCATGGGAAAGAGTTTTACTTCTGGTCGATGCATAATAACGGATCATGAATAGACAGCAGATTATATGAAAACGTTATTTTTTAATAAAAAAGAAAGTAAATATTACAATAGTCTTATTTATAGATCGAAAATTATAATAATATAATGATATAAATTATAATAATATAATGATATAAAAATATAATAATATAATGATATTAGAATGATAAAAAAACTAAGCAAAAAGAATTATTCTAAAATTCAAAAATGAAATATTTAAAAATTTTGCAATATAAGAAACATGATTGGGATCGAACGTAAACTTTGTTTCCATACAAAAATATTCTTACATTGAAAGAAATTAAAATATGAAAAATGTTAAGAAAATGATATTTTAAAACCATGAATAACAAAACATATGTGCATGCACAAATTTGTTGATTTCCGTAAGTATTAAAGACAATTATTATTTGCCTATAATCCGCAATTTAGACATCAATGTCATGGATTTTTGCTTGCCAGCGATTATCAGTCAAAGAGTTTCCGTGAATAGAAATTGCTATGTGATCGGCTCAACTTAACGCGACATATAGACGTGTGTTAAGATGCATGGCGCGCGACAGTTTATTGGCCTGAAAGGTTAATGTATTGACGAGCAAGTCAGCCGGTCGACAGATGGTCGTTTGTTAATTAGCACTTTTCGTACTTTTATTCTTCTTTTCATTTCGTCTTCTTCTTCTTTTTTTATTCCGCGGATTGCTGCGCCTTGCATAATTCTTTAATTATCACGCAAATTAGGGCTATCGCGTCTTCGTGGTATTGACTGTTAAATAATCGAACGGTGATTAATTTCACTTTTTAATTAATTTTTAATGTTACTTCATAAACATACCGAGTCAACTTTGGGTTCAACTTCGGATGCACGCTACAATTGTTTATAAATAGATAAGGTAAAAAAATGGGCTGTCAATCGAAAGCATTAGCGATTTTTTTAAAGGGTTATCACAAACGGCAGAAAACATAAGTCAACTGCTTGCTTAAGTATGGATTGCGAATAAGCATCAAAACAAATGAAACGATGATTTTACAAAAGCATAATAAAAGAAAGCTATGAATTTAAAACACATTTAAAAAAGTTTTTTCATTTTTGACCCCAATTTTCTTTATGAATGCTCAGGTAATAACAGTAATGCACGATCTTTGTTGTCAAGTTCAGTGATTTCATTAATTATTTTTCTCGTTACATGCTAAATTCAAGTTTATTTTATATTCAAATGAAATTTCGTCCATTAAACATAATATATACTTGATTACACGTATTATTTTCGTTCGGAGCATCATTGTTTGCGTTCGTTCCAAATTTACAGTCAATTTGACTAATGTTCCATCCCACGATTTAGCAACGCGCACCGGACTGGAAGAATCTCAAAATGGCCGTAAAAACGCCTAGAGGCGAAGTAAAAAGTACGTAAATCAAGTAGGCGCAATTTCTCGAGTCCGATCCTTTCTTTCGAGTGACACTTGCAACGTAATTTTTCCGCCTTTCCTCTGTGCCCCTTTACATCGGCGATCAAGACGAGTAATAGTGTTTAATAGCGTATGCACACAGCGCGGCGCGCGGGCACGCGCGTAATGTAGAAAGGCGCATTAGATAGCAGACTAAGAGTGAAATATAATGATTAGCCGGCTGAGCACTGTCAGTCGCATAATCGAGGAACTGCTATTACTGGTGGACCGAGCGCGCGCGCGCGCGCTTGTTATGGACGATAAGCACGCGATCGAGGAAGTCGAGGACGAAAGAGAAAGTTGACCACGACCCTTCTGCCGGCCTTTCTGCCGATATCAATGGCAATGGCGTCGATAATCTCACGACTCCATTCTCCATTTGTCGGTCTTTTCAAATGACCCGGTTAACGAAGACACAAAGTCCACCGAGACGTGACAAAGAAAGCTAATCGCCGCCGACGATCGGGCCCCGATTACATCCGATTTCACCATCTTCTTGAGAGCCGGGAAAACACCGGCACCTCTTGTCACTTCTGCATCGAAACGTTTGTGCCTTGCAAACAGTGTCCAGTTAATATCGATTTTACTGAGTCGAGTACGTTTTCGACTATTTGCCGAGGAAAAAGTTGAGGAAGAAATTCAATATTTCCACCGGACTTTCCAGCTGAATCATTCGATTATGTAACGAATTCAAGAATTATGGTTAATCAAGTCATAATTTTCGAAGTTATTAAACACAACATGGTAGCGATCAACTAGATAATTGTTTTCTGTATAAGAGGGGTGAGAAGGATAGTTGTAAATTACAGCTCTAGGGTGACAATGGTCCTGTAATCATCAGATCCACTGTGACATAATAATGGTACATCATTGTTTTAGATGCATTTCCGAAGAGGACGGTGAAATAAAACTTATAGTCCTAGGGCTGTAAAGAGCTTGAAAGTGTATCTCAAGACATTTTACGATCCAAGAAACAAGTGGTTTCACTTTTGTCGAAATGCGTAAAATAATGTATTCAATGCAACAACATCACTAACTTCCCAGTTGCGAACAGTAAATTAACGCGCACTATCAAATCCAATAACGCATATCTTCGCCACAGATATTTGAATATACATGTACAATATATACTGAAACACAACAAAAGATTCAGCAAGTAAAGCAATCACAATGGAACGTCTAATCCTCGGAAACGGAAGCGAAGTCTCGTTGAATTATTTCATTCCAAACAAATCGAACATAAATTAGTCGAACGTGTCCGTGAGTGGCGAGTGAAAAAAAGCCGCCAATAAACATTCTTTATCTGATGTTTGTAGGTTATTTTTTGTCCGTCCGCGAACCGCCGCGGAATCGCTTCCGCGATTCGGGATGGAAAATACGCGCGCAGCAACGCAATTAGTCATGCCTGAGTCACTTGTGTGCAAGAAAATTGTCATTACGGAATTGACGTGCACCTCGGCGGTAAGCGCGCCATACGCGGCCGGCATGATGCATCGAAGGTTAAGTGTCGGCGTATTGTTGTGGAAGGTTATGGCGGAATGTAACCAGATGACATCAGCAAGTAAGATACCGAGCCAAACGGAAGAAGGGAGAGGATACAGGCGCGCGCGCGCGCGCTCGCTCGCTCGTTCGCGTACCTTGTCCTCGAACGCAAGTACAAATTGCACGTGCTCGCCGCGGCAACTAATACGCCCGACACGTGACCCGACTCCCAATCTCGTATCTTATCGTTAATTAGATTCACGTAATAGACAGGTGCCGTTATGATTTCCATTATGCACGATTGGCGGAAAAAATTATCGATCGCGCAATAGGGAAAAAATGCTTTAAAGGTTATCTGGCTTTTTCACAGGCGGTCTTTCGCGGAAAAAAGCTTCGTATCTGCGATTGCATTGACGCAAAAGGATTACAGCATTTATCGACTGAATTTCGTTGAGGAAATGTTTGATCGATAGTCAGATATTTCTCGCAATCAGAAACGCACTCGTCAGCGAATTTCGCGTTATTGGATTGTGACATTCGAGGGGATAAATATTCAATTGCATTTACGTATACTTACGTGCAGGCATGAATGTATGTCGCAGGATTTTTCGTTTAAAAAATGCACTCTGACTTTCAAGCTTCGAATCGCCGAAAGTCAGTGACGTATAATGTAGATTATTATTCATAACTGTATCCATCTGAAATAATATTCAAAGATCATGGTATTCATCATGCATTATTGATGAAAACAGAACCACTAATTTCTTTTCAATTTAGAATCTTGTCCCAAAATTAACATTTTGACGACAAAAAATCTGTCACGATGAATATTTAAAAAAAAGAAATTACGGATTTTTTTCATAGAAAATTACAATTTACAGCTTCACAGTTAATTGATATTTCTGTATAAAATGAAAGGCTCTCTGTTTATCTAATTCCAGTAGTCACTACATTCGTATTTAGTAAATATAATGGAACAAAAAAGCTATTACGTAAATTTTAAACAACACGTGACATGTCGATTGTTTTTCTCTTGAAACAATATCTTCTTTACATATCATCGACAGAGATTTATATTGCATTGAACCTTTTTTATAAATTATTGTTGGTTGTATTGTCACTAAAAACAGTATTACACTGAAGGAATTACATAGAAATAGTTACTAAGCAAATGGTAAACCTGTATCAGTTTTTACTATTTAAATAGTATTTTACTTTTGATTAGTAGCTTTCACTACTTGGTTCTTTCAATGTATCGAAAACAATCATTTTCTAAACTGTTTAATTAAAATGTATTACGTCAAACGGAGGCGATAGCTATTATACATTTTGATAACAGCGCTTAAATCCAAACACAACACCCGTCAATCGGTTATGCTGTAACCGATCAGATACTTATCATAAACCTATGCGTCATTTCAAATAGATATACATAGATATTTGAGTATTTTTTAAACAAACAGATACTGTTTCTAAACTGTTTAAATTCACGCACACACGCAGAAATAATAATTTGGAAAATAATTTGGAAAAAGTGTGATTTTCAGCAGCCCGACCACACTGAACATAATTTGTTCAATATATTACAATAATAAAAAAATATGTATATATAGCTTTAGAACTATTACGAAAATGTGTTTAATACGTAAATCTTACCTTACCCGTAAATCTTACCTTATGAAAGATGATTGTAATTTAGGAGCAGCTCATCAAAGTTCCCTCAATGGCCAACTTGGTTTAAGCTTGATTTTTTCTGAAAAATTATTGAGAAAAAATATTAAAATTTTAATTTATCAAATAAATATTCTAAGAATGTTTCTTATAATAACATTCGTAAAAAGTAATACAAATTACACAGTGGTCAAAATTAAATAATATCCATATTGAATCCTCTGCTACTACTTAGCTGAATCTTTTTATTCTTTTTTTTTTCTTTTTGTAAGAAGTACACATAGTTATTAATTATTATCAATGAAGGAATATTATCAATTGTAGTATGCAGTTCAACTGCATACCGCATACTAAAATTTCCACAAAAAGATGATTCACGTTTCCCAAAATCTATTGTTTATCCAATTGAAAGCTCTATTAATTACATTCGAAATGTCTACCTCTTTTTACTCTAAGCCAATCAAATCGATTCAACCAAGAGGAAGGGATAAAGAGAGTAAACGTAAACGATGCAGAGTGTCACGTGTTGATGCATGACACAGTATTTTTAACTGCGGCAACTATTGACGTGCGTGTTAAAACGACCAGGCGTCTGCACTGCGATCGTAAAACGCGCATCTCAAATTTCCTTGACCGAAATTTCGTATGCATTATTTCCATAAGGACTTTTATAATTATTGATAATGATACCTAACCCAGTAAACAAGAGTGCGGTTTTAATCTCAGACTTACATAACTTTTTCCCGAATTGCGTAACCATGTGCAATGAATAAAACAATTACGCGATATATCATCCGCGATTGTCGGAAACGTTAAAGCACCTAATACGATTGCATTACCGCCGCGGATAAACAATCACGGTGATCGGAAAGCAAATTTTGCTTGCCAAGGGCACCATTCTTTCCAGTTCAATCTGTTTTAACAAACCACATCAGCAGCCGTAGTTAAAATACATGACTGAGCGAAGAAACAGAAAAAAGGTAAAGTATCGATAACCGATAATCAAATCAACAATTAATTATACAAAATTACAGATGGCTTTAGAAGAAATTGACGTTATTTCAGCGAAAACAAAGAATGACAATTGGATACGTGCAACGAGTACATTGCTCTTTAATTTAAGAAACATTGTACCGTGTTACGACACTTTATACGTAACATGGCTTGCATCGACAAAAATTTCTTCAGGTCTTTGCTCTTTCGCATTACCCCGGCTTTATAAAGTCAATGGCACCGACGAAAGCAAGTACGTTTTACACCGAGGAAATAATACCGTAAATTATTATAATAAATTTGAAAACCTGATAATATACTTCTTTACCTTGTAATATTTTGCAAAAATTTTTGTAACTTTCTTTACAAATATTGGTCAAATCGTCAAAATTTCGGTAATCAACCTCTTAAATATATGAATCGAATTAAAAGTATCTTAATTGTTTTATTGACATTTTTCAAAAAATTAAAAAAAATTCTTAGAGAAATGTGTAAAGTGCAATATACACTTTGTGAAAGTTATAAATGTGTTTCAAATATACTCTTACTACTTGTAGAATGATGCAGGAAATATTGCAATATTTCTGAAAGTAGTGGTTCTTTTATTGAAAATTATAAAAATAAAAAAACTATTCAATTTTTCAAGACAAACTCTCTCGTTGTAAAATCACTAAAATACTAAATGTTGAAAATAATGACTAATTGAATATTTACTGTAAGTCACATGTTTCAGTATAATTTTCTAAAAGTATTAAGATTCTTTTTTTAGCGCGTTAATTACATTTTTAAGCAAAAGAGAATTTGAACTAACTTTATAAATTAATTGGTGAATGCTAATAGCCAAACTCATCTTAAACAACTTCAGGGTTACCATTTTTTCTTTTTTTTTTAAAGCAATACTCAAGTTTAATTGGTGGTTGGTTGAGCCGCGGTGTGAGCGGACGTACCGATTACAGCGGTGTCTGGTGAAAATACAATTACGTTAAATCACGAATGACAAATTTGCGCGGCTCTCTATTGCAAGGTAATTTATTTGCAATAGTTTAGTTGCGCCTGGACCTGGCGTAACTATCGTCATGCGGAACGTTAACCAGTTATGAAATGTGCTTACTAATAAGGGAGTGAATGGCTTTCTCAAGCTCTCGATTTACGTCTTACTGCAAGAAAGTTGGCGTCGGCGGTGGCAACGGCAGTGGCAGTGGCAGTGGCCACACAAGTGCAACCGAGGAACATTCACTTGAAAGCCGTTTCATTTCCCTGCCGTTTTTTCCGTTTACTCGTTTGTTAGATTGCCCGCACGAAGTAGTTAGAAAAAATATGGTCAAGGCAACCATTTATAACAGTCCGTAAAATTCACCTTATTTCAATGGTGATTGTATCCAAATACGGTTAAGATAATTATGTTTTATAGCAGTGAGAATCATTGTTTCATAAGAATCATATTAAGAGATAAAAACACGGCGATTTATTAAAAATCGAGTCTATTCATTTTTTTTCCAATTCTGCATTTAGATGTAAGCTGCAAAGTTACGGTTGACAATGGTTGGCACTCGTACGATTGGTGGTCGTGAATATCATGAAGAATGAGAACTTTAAAAAAAGTCTTAGATGTATACATAAAGAGTATGAACGAATCTGTTGTATATTAGTGATAATTATTAAACAATTTAAAATTTTATCGTACATTATATTGTAAAATTATAGAAAATTTAAAACTGTCACATTGTAGCAAAACGGAATAATAAAATTCCTTACGAATTTCTAAATTTTCAAAAAATTTGCCATAAAAGCTATGTTATTTCCACAAGAAGCCTGAGAATTCCTCATTCCTCACACATTAACATGATATTTTCGTGATGATTGCGTGAGTTTCCAACGGCATATCGCATATAATATATGCAATGAAAAATGCAACTTGTTCATCGAAGAAGGAGAAATTTGCTCGGCAATCCGAACCTGCTGTTACAACTACGCGTCTAAGCACGGCATCGAGAAAGACAGAAATAACAGATAGGTGAATAAGAGGCAGAACAATGGTGGGGAAACGAAAGTCAACAGTCCTATACGGAGGCAAAGGTTGCGCTTTTTCAAGCAGTTCTTTTGTTTTCATTCATGCTCCACTTTCGTCTTGTTTGCATTGTGAAAATCACTTATTTATCTCTCGGCATTGAAAGTGCTCGTAATAGATTTACGCTACCGTGTAATCTCATGCAGTTTTAGTTCTAGGCCGACATATATGTGCATCTCAGGACCGTTCATCCGCCTCTCTCATTTTACGGCACAATTACCGTTTGGTGTGAAAAACAATAAGTAATAAAAGGATAAATAATATACTCGTGTTGAATATAAAATGTCACCTTTTTCTCAAGAAGAATTGGTAACGGATGGTAATAGTTACAGCCATTTTCCTAAATCCACTGGTAACCATTCCGTTGAGAAAAATGTCGGTAACCATTACGTCGATCGTCTTCACTTGAAAGAGAAGAAGAGAAAACAAAACGATTTTTAACAAGTACACCAACGCTGTTTAATTAAGCGATGCCCGCTAATAAAAATTGATGAAATTTCATATTTAATAAGAAACTGTTGCGCATCGTAACGCTTTCATGACAGGCTTCCCGCTCGAAATTGCAGCATCCTGCGGATGTAACTGCAGAACCTTTGCATGCGAAACCGGTGGCGCGCGTCGTCTGTTACTGCGGGGAATAAAATAATTTTGCATTGCACGAAAGTTATAAATGTTATAAATAACGTTCATGCTTTTCCAATCGGGCTCTTCCGCGACGCGCCGTTAATTAACGAAGAAGCGCCTGTCGCGCTATCGACGCGTTAGTTTCCCTCGTTAAACGTGCCGTTTAATGGCCGTTTAATAGAATCGTCGCCGTTTCACGTGCACTTACGTATCGCCACGGATCAAATCGGCGAGCGCAGCAGGCGTGGCGGCCGGAGTTATTATCGCGGTGCAAAAATCGCCCGCTCCCACCACCGACCGACTCGGCTCGCGCGTCAGGAGAGATTTGTCCTATTATATAGCACTTTCTCCGATACGCGCGCGCGCGGGCGTATATCATCCTACATATTAATGCGATATGACAAACCAAAGCGATGCAACGGTGTCGTTTACATTTACTCGCGTGCATTCTTTGCTACGATGAATATAATGTATCGATTAGGCCGAAAAAGGTGCTGATATAAAATTGTGTTAATGAAGATGTATACGAATTTTCTATCAATCGGAGTTTAGAAAAAATTTGAATAAATACTTTGTCAGTCACACGACTTGCAAAAGTTTGTAAAATATATGTCAAAAAATTTTGTTAATCGTACTTTTTACTTTATGTTACTATTTTGTCTAATTTTAGTATAAACATTATATTAAAAAATGATAAACAAAATTTAATCTTTATAGCTTTAAAGGGCTAAAAAAGGGGTTAGCTTAGATTTCAAATACAATTTTCTGTAATAAATTTTGAATTGACACATTCCAAAGTAAAATTTCTGAACGATTAGGGTTAAAATTATAAGGAATTTATGAAAAGTGTTGTGTTATTGCTTACAATTTACTCATGAGCAATGAGCAATTAATAAGTAACTAATTAATGACGTAAGAAACATGACTCATGAGCTTGAAAGCTATCATCTTACATTCATAAGTTTCTTATAATTTTAATACTTATTATCCGAAAATTCGTCTCGGGTTCTTTGACCCAGGTAACAAATTATGCTGGAATAACGAGCGTTTCACCGATGTTAAATATTGTCTTTCACGTGCGAAGTAATGCTGAACGCGCGTGTGAACTCTGGGGAAAAAGAAAAAAAAAAGAGATTTGCGATTATTGGCCATGAACTTCGGAAAAAAGCTCAAGGGGGAAAAGTTTCTGATAAATAAGAGAAAAGTTTTTTATAAGTGAGTGTTTTTTGGAATCTTACTTGATAATGCTTTTGTAAGAAAAAAGAAAAAGTGGGATTGATACATTGTTGTAAAATCTTTTTTAAAGAAAAACGTTTATAAATGCCTAAATAATTTGTAATAAGTAAATTTCTTATATGCTGTTAATGTATTTTAAATTAAGACAGCACAATTTTTAAGAAGAATTATATTTTACGAAACTTCAAAATTGATGACTAATCCATTGTGTCTTATCTTAACTTTAAGATGTTTTTCGTTTCATTAAGAAAAAACATTAAAAATAAATATATAAATTTATAAGCTGTAATAATTATAAAATCTTTTAACTTAGAATATAGATAACATTATAATTTTCATACTTTAACGTGATATCAAAAATCGTTTACGCGTCACGGTAATTTTGCCTATTGCGTTTTGACGAAACAGTAATCACTCGCGGAAATAAAGATTAGAAAGAAACGTAGAAATCACTGTCAACAGTGCAACGTTAAAATAGCGGATATTAGACGGTTTTTGCGACGGCATGCTCTTTCACGTTACTTCCCCCGTCATAAAGCGCCACTTTCGACTTCCACTTTCCGGCAATAATCGCGCGGCATAATAACGGTTGGATAATCAAACGTTTGCACGATCTGGTACATTGCGACTTCGGGTCCGCAAGAGATGTCTGACCAGGTGATTTTAGCTGTTTTTTCAGTCAATGCATAGGAAAGCTTAATCCTAAATGTATACTTGCGTTGTCAATAAGCAACCAAGTATTTTCAACGTTTAAATATTATGCACTTATAATAAAATGTTTTCAAGTTTTAAAGTTTGAACAATATTTCAAGCCTCTTCTTTCTGTGTGTGAACTTAAAATTATCTCAATATTTATTGTTTTACAATTTACAATTTAAATAATAATGTCAACCAATCAGCAATTACAAGTATACCATTAAACTGCATTTGCAAATTTTAAAGAAATGAAAATAATTATAAGAAAATTGATAATTTGTTGGTAACTTTGAAATAGGCATTACTGAGCTATTATTTGAAACGACAAAGTTAATAAATGACTGCTTATAAGTAGTAAAACATAAACGCATTTCGAGATTATGAATGCACTTTCTCAAATGCTAAAATTCCCACTTTTTCTGTATAGACAATGTAGCTGACTTGGTTGATACGTTTCTTCGCGGTGTGGTGCGGAAAGAATAGCCTGGCGTACGGGCGGTTAGACATTGGCCGCCGTGCGATAACATGGTCGGCACTAACGTGGATAGGACATTGGCCTTCCGCGCCAATGTCCCTTCTTCTTCTACCGGCACTTCCGACTGACGTTTACGTAACACTCTCTATTGCTCCCGTGCACGCTCTCGCGTACGTAAACACGCGTTACGTTTTCGCCCGTGGCGCACGCGCAAATTACTGCACGCAAGAATTACCGGCCGTCCCCCCTCGCCCCGTGTGTCGCCCCTGAATTCCCCTTGACATAAGAGAGAAATGGAATGCAACTGCTCGTAACCTTTCTCACTTTCTTCCAACGGCGACGTCATTCTCGAACGTTCGCCTCGTCACTTCTTTCACCTTTCTTTCTTGCTCTTTTTTCCGCCGGTTCCTTTTCCTTTGTTTTGGTTCTTTTTCTCCACAAAGCACCTTCAGTCTCGTTGTGTTAATTGACATTTCTCTTCAAGCTACGATTGTCCTTTTTCATGAACTTTTATGCACTTTTCTTGTCTTGTAGGGCGGGAGAGATTTCTTGACTTTACTTTCATACGGCAACCTTCTTTTTCGTTATTGCTCATTACTCTTTCTTCTCGCCGATTTGCGTTATTAAGTTTCTTGAAATTCCTTTCCCGTTTATTTTTCATATATTTCCTCGTCAATTACAATTATTTCTTCTTAGTTATTAAGTGTAACGAAACATACTGTCTATACATTTTAGCACGATACTGCTGCTTGATAAGTTATGTCAATTTCCAATACATTTCTTAGGTTAACATATGTTATATAGCAAACTGTAAATATGTTGGTTACATCATAATAGAGTTCATCAACATTTTACTTCGTTATATACGTTGTTCATACGTTGTTCAGAAAATATTTTTCTCTGCATGAAAATGATTATTTCATTTTGATCTTATTACAAATTTATTAGCAGAGATGTCACTGCTAGTAGACCAAGAAAAATTTTCGTTACAGTACCTTGGTAATTAAAAACCACACTTTTTGCTTTAATAAAAATATTTGATTACTATGATTTTAACGTGTAGAATTCAGTAATATAATTTCTATTTCAACATACAAGGTTCACTGTAATTAAACCTCAAATGCGGTTATTGATATCAAATTTTTTCTGCATATCTTATTAAATATTTCTTTTACATTTCACTGCAAAAAGAAGTGCCTCTTTCAAGGCACATTAATAAAAATATACGTAAAAAGTATTTTATACTCAGGCATTTTTCAAAGAAAACGTCTAAATCAGTAAGTGTCTAAATGTCTTTAAGTGAGACACTTTGAGGACATTTCGTTTTATAGTGTTGTAGATATAATTCTGTATCATATAATTATGGGTTTGATATGGATTGAACAGGGAAAAGTCTCCCGATCGAGCTCACATCAAATCCATACGTTACATTTATGTTACAACCAATTTCTACTGGAAGTAACACACGATTTTCACTTAACCAAAGCAAAAAAAAAATTAATTTATAATCATTACTTATTTTGTATCGGTAATTCAACAGTGTCATTCAGTTACCTTTCATTGCTCGGTAGACTGGCGAACACATTTTTCACTGCGTTGAATCGTAACCGGAGACATTGGAGAAATAGGACGATGCATTACGGCGATTCTAACCGGAGAAAGTCGCGGTTAAATCCGGGTGATTCACCGGATGATCCGGTTATCGCCAACACTGTAAAAATAACATGCTTTTAATGCGATTTGAAATAAAGCATAAAATAGAAAAAAGTGTTTTGAAATATGACTATTTTATTTCAAAATCAAGATGAACATGAAATTTGCGTAGTATTTTATTTTAAATATCCATTGAAAGCGGTCGTTCATCAATATTCTGTAATGTAATTACGGTAGAGAAAAAAAGAATAGCGCGACTAGATAAATATTTGTGAATGGGTTCAACAGCCTTTTAACACGAGATACATATCATCTTGTATTATGATATATGTGTTGTTTCTTTGCGAGTCGTGTGCTGCTTCGTTACGACGTAGATACATGAAAAACGCTCGTAAAACATTATTTCTTATTGGCAACATTAGGGAATCGTGGAAATTTTATCGTCCCGAATTATTGATTCGACTTTTTGTACAACTTCTGTTCGTATATTGTATTTTAATAACTTTTATTTCACCAGCACATAAATCTTGATATCGTTTATTTCTTTTTCTTTTTTTCTTTTTATTTAATTTTTCTCCTTCGTTTAATTTTTTAATATAATCCTTATACAATTCACAATTTCAAAAAGAAAAGAAAAAAAATATGCATCTGATCATTAAATATCCAAACAATTTTTCTTTGCAAAAATATTTAAAAAACGTGTAGTGTCACTAAGTCAATTAGTAATACCTTTCCGATGTTTAATTTTGTTTCTACTGATATGTATAAATTAAATATTGTTTCAGGTTAAATTAAACTCTCGTATAAACCATTTATAAACTATGTTACGTATTTTATAATAACCATATCACCTTGTTGCTGTTAAATGCGTTTGTCTTTCTTTAAGAATACATATTCAAATAGGAAAATTATTTTGGCTCGAGCACGTGTGTGGACAAACACGTGTAAGCGACGTTGCCTATTATGATTCATGAAAACTCTTCTACAATTATAACTGTTTATAGTTGAATGATTTGCGCAAATTATTTAACTGCGTTTCCGCGCGAGCGAAAATATATATATTCTTTAAAAAATTAAAAAATTTGTTTTATTTCTTGCCAAAATAAATATTATGTATTTTGTGGTTTTATTGATATACATTTTGTAAACTTTTTTTATATTTCTATGAATATTCTTCCTTTATTTTTATTTATATTTTCAGATAAAATCACGTATACGTATATACATAAAATTACCAATATGTTGTCAAAAATATGCATCGTCTATTAGAAATATATTTTAAAATATATAAACAAAAATGTAGTTTTATTGAGGGGGGTATTTTTTCCGCGTTATAATCAATTTATAGTCGCGAAATGTTCATAAACATGACACGAGAGCATCGTGACGACTGTCCATAAGATTTGCATTTAATTAAAATGCATCGAATGCACTTTTTGCGGTTCAAAAAGGTTATGCGTCGAAAGAAAAAAAGCTGCTTTGTGCCGAAATAAGAACTTTAAATTCAAAAGGGTATTTTGAGAAGTATGACGCAGTTTTCTCGTATCTCGCTGCAAGAAGATAAGCCTGGAAGAAGGCAGAGAAGGAGGAAGACAGAAAATGATTGATCAGGAAATTCGCTTCACTTCTCATTCTGTTGTCCAATTCGAATAAGCAGTTGCATAAAAAGTCATAATTAAGTAATTGAAAAAGTGAAGTAATTGCCAAGCGGAATTAAGTAATCGGAAATAATTTGTCCGAGTGAATATGATTGCAAGGGAAGTGAATTTTATCAAAGAAATTATGCCCGAAAAATTGCTATCTCCTAGTGTTTTATGTAAATATAATTGTCCTTGTTGCGCAATAATATAACATTCGTATCGCTTCGATTATGTAAAAAAAAACTTTTATATAATTTACGCTTTATTTTGCGCGCGAAATAATAATTATTAAAACGTTGAAGGATCGCCCAACGAGAGTGGAGAGAAAAGTTAGACGACAAGAAGAGCAACAATCAAGCGCAACTCATTAATTACGCGCAGTTATTTGAAGCAAAATGTGATCTTTTTTCACGCGTTTTAATTAGCTCAACATTCAATGTTAAACAATTCAGTCGGTGTTAATGATTGCCGTTGCACTTGATTACGGGAAAAAAGTAGAGAGAAGAGCAAACAGGAGAAATGCGCTGTGACCGCATTTGCATTGTCTCGTTATTACGAGCGATTGCGGCTCAAAAACGTATCCTGTGTAACTGCGAGATAACAGAAGAAAAGTTGCGCGCGCGCCTTTCAGGTGAAATGACTTTCCCTCGTGATTGTTATTGGAACACCGCTTGAGTGATAGCGATCACTTTTCTCACTTTCTGTTACCTATTTAACATTTTTGCGAACCGTAACTATTGTTCGCGCTATTAAGTGCTGTTTTCAATCAAGTTCAATGTAAAATAGGAGTAAACGAGAATCGGCGTTTTGGACTCAATTAATAAAAAAAAAAGACGAACATTTCTTGAAAAATTAATATCCTTGTGCCGTTAACATTAAAAAAAGAGAGACAATTTTTCTGGTAAATCTTGTTCTGTTTTTTTCTTATAAAAGAATTTATTACAAATACTTTTTCTGAAATTAGCGATGAAGGTTTATTAATTACTTTTTACCATTTGCAGTAGAAAATACATTGATGTGAGAAAAATTTCATCTCTAAACGCCGTAAAGTTTATTTCAATTTGGTTCTTCGGCACAGTTATTGATAAAAATGAAGATCAAAGATGTTAGAAAAGAAATAAACAAAAAAATAAAACAACGTCGTTTGTTTGGTTATCTAAAATAATTGTTAGAAAGCCTTGTTGGACGAATGCAGAATTCTTTTAATGATGTAATTGATGGGAAAATCTCTGTTAACGTAAAAGTAGGAAGAAGCGGTTAAATTAGGTTGAATGAGTGATTATAATTAGCCGGGAGGCCATGGTGAAACGATTGAGATAATTGTTGGAAAAAAGGTATCGCGAAACGTTGACAAGATAAGAAAATCAAGTAGAAATGCAAGCGCGCTACGGCCGGCGCTGCTCTTTCTAATAGGCGAATTATAGGCTGCGAGTTGCGAGCAGCTTCGAGCGATAGGCACCGGCACGTCCAGGAAAAGTGGGTCGCAGAAAGCAAGGCCACTGACACTGGATGTAGTCGTTCGTATAGTATTCCAGGTCGCCAATCAGATATCCTCGCTATTTCTCTTTTCCCTTTCTCCTATTATCCTGTTTTGTTGCTATTTTTACGGCTCCTTTTTCATCGCCAGCGTCATTCCTGCGTTCGCCATTATTCGCTTTTACTTTTCTCTTGCCAACTTTTCTGCGCGGAACTAGATCTGCCTTTACTTTAGTTTCTTCGATTTCCCGTAACTTTTTTAGCTCCACATCATTTCTGCATTCTTAACGTCTTAATGCTTCACACCTAACTCACTCAAAAGTGTAACGACGACGTTTTCGTAAAGTCTTGAGAATGAAAATAATAACTTTACTGCAACAATCTTATACAGAAGATTAGATCCACGAACGCTGTTCATAATTACACATTCACTGCATTCCTTCCCTTGGGACAAAATATCTTGTTTACTCCCTATGACTTACGGCTAAATAAACAAACTAAAACTATCGATGAGTATAATACGTGCAATTAATATTCTGCGTTTTTGTTTGACTGCACTGCCTTCTTTTTTGATTGCAAAGGTAATTACAAAAGCATAATGACAAAAATGTTGATAATACGAACGAGCCATGAATCTGAGTTACAATTAGAAATCAAAACGCGAAGTAAATGGAAGCGTTCGAAGCGTCGAACGGAAACGATTCATTAATGAAGGATCGCGATTTCGCCGTCTCGTCCAGAGCGCGCCCGAAATATCTCGATTCATTATTTCGTTCATCCGGAGCTCTCACTTGTCTTGCTTTCACGGGCGCCATAATGTCATCGCCATTCTTGAATAACCGTCTTGATGAAAGTTTCTCATTTGAAAATAAGACTCGCGCGCGATGTCTAACATGAAATCGCGCCGAGTATCTCGCGTGAAAACTAGCAATTTTGTCGTTACATCTCACGTTTTATTATTCAAACGTTGTTCCGACGAATTATGACGAATAGAAAGTACACACACGCACGTGTACGTACGTTTGTGTACGCACAGACAAACGGAGAACCAAGTGAAATAACTGTTAATCGAACCTATAATGATTGATTTTTAATGTTTTCGGCTACCGTTACTTCACACAGCAAAAATTATTACAAAATTTGAGAAAGAGTAAATAAGACCTCGATAAATTGGATTTCGTATAGTATAACCTTCAAAATGCATAATACAACGCATCGAAATTCCTTCGAAGGAAAAAATTAATTTATTTATTCGCGTAAAATTGTAAATCATATCGGTTCATTTTTTCGTGGTATGCAAAAAATGAAGCCACGATTTAAAAGTTATAATCCAATTTCGAAGAACGAGTAAAACAGACAGCGATTACGCGAAAAAGTGCTCAAATCGTAACGGTGAATTGACGGTTCACAACAGCGCACAGAATAATTAAGAAAAGAAAAAAGTTGGGCGCGATTCTTGGTGGACTTTTTGTCCGGCTTCCCCCTGCCGTCGCCCCTTTCCTACGACCTTTTTCTTTTGATGACCGTCGCC
>JABFOV010002561.1:0-19422 GCA_022817685.1 Aradophagus sp. ZL-2020 | reverse complement strand
AAACAAAGATGTCAAAAAGACATTTTGATTTCTCTTATCCTTGTTTATCTTCAGAGGTTATGATTTTCTGTCATCTTCGACACTACTCAGTAGTGTCTTACGAAACTACTCAGTAGCGTTAGGAATTCTCCGTGTAGAGAATAGCTCGGTATAGTTATCGCGGCTGATGTCCGAACGAGCGGCTGTTACGCGTGAATGCGCGTGCGCAATCACACCGTGCATTAATAAGCTGTTAACACGAGTGTCACATCTGGGTAAACACGCGTACCTGTTCGTCCAACAGTCACAACTGGTGCGCGCTCACCGAACCACTGCCTGCGAATAACTTTTGCCATTGTTCATTGTTTCTATTGTTGATGCTCATTTTTAGATACGCTGACTGCTAATTTTTTATCGAGCTTTGCATAAAAGAAGCGAGGGAAATAATTGTTCATGTGAAGTAGAGGTTTTTAAGTTGGTGGCGCAAACTCTAAAAGTGGTAACGGAAACAAATTTTGTTATTATGATACTCGGTAAAATAAACTTAAAATAAACAGTCGGTATTTAAACAGGTTCAAAAAGATGGTGTTATAGATGTATTTTAATATATTGGGGTTTGGGATGGAGAACCCAATTTTCAAATTTGCAACGAGAACCTTTATTTTGAAATTAACAACAAAGAAGAAATGGAGGTTGTCCATTGTCAGTTTGGGGATATGAGTTTTTCATTGCTAATATGAAAATTGTGGGTTTCCATTGTCAATTGGAAAATGGAAGTTCTTCACTGTTTATTGAGTTTTAGAGTTCATCATTGCCGGTTTGGGATCGAGTTTTCATTGTCAATTTGAGAATGGGGTCTTCATAGCCAATTAGGGAATATGAGTTCTTTTTTTTTTCACAAGAGATTCGGGATTTTTCATTGCCAATTCGAGATCAGAAGTTCTTCATTGGAAGTATCAGATTTAGAATTTTTCATTGAAAATTTGAAAATATGGGTTATTTATTGTCAGTTTGAAAATATATACAAAAAATTGTTCTTTCAATGGTAAAAATAATTTGGTAAAAATAATTTTGTTATTTTCTTTCTCAGTCTTTTACTTTTTTTGAAACCACTAAACTCAACAACCATTAAATTTAATGTAAGACAAGTATTGTAAACTTTTTATACAGTTTAAAAGAAATTTTTCTATTAACTTTCAGTAAATATTTCGTCAGTATTTTATTCCAAAACACAATTCATTCTACCAACTTATTAATATGTAAATTGACTTTGAAATTTGAATATAATCGAATTAATTCACGATGACGTTAGAGAACTATGGTACAGCTATGGAAAATAGGCACAATGAAATTTGCTCGATCTACATTGAGACTCATACGAGACACTTCATGATTTTAATAGAAATAAAATAAAATTCTATTATAATATTTCTGGGTAATTCTCGTTCTTGTGACTATCCAGAGATCAAGCTCCCGAATTCAATACCTGCTCCAAATAAATTAGAATACCAGTTAGATATATCTAATTTATTGAGCGAATATAGAGATAGAGTGAAAAAAAGGCGGAAAAAGTGGAGCGTCTTAACGATTTAAGGATTTGCCTGCAAAAAAGTATTGAGTTACCGAAGTAGATTATTTTACATAAACGGTAAACGAATTTTGGCAGAGTTGCGAGGATGCGGCCGAGTGCCTAGACGTTTAAAAGCTGTTCATTTATACCGTTCAGATTTTGTATTTGTAAATGAAAGAAGTGCGCTGCAACTGTAAATCGCGAAACGACTTGAGCATAATTTTATGATTATTATTTCTTATTTTACACAGTAATTTCCATTCGAACGTTGTTGTCTTTTATTTTGCATTGCATTTTATTAGAACTGCATTAATAATTTCTTAAATATATTCTTCATGTATTAAACCAAAATCGTGATGTATGAAATTATAGATTTATAATGAATATCATTTACCATTGTTTTCCAATATAGAATAACGATTTTGAAAAATGATATTCAAAAAAAATTTTGTATCTCGCTATATACTTCTAACTTGAAAAATTTAAAAGTCAGGGAATTTTATCAGCTGCCAGGGAAAACTAAGAAGAACAAATACAATTCACTACAATTTCACAAATGACTAACAATATTCGACGATTATTTTTTACCATTACATATTTTATCAAAAAGTCAGGGAAAAAAATATGTAAAAATCTCTTGGAGACGAAAGAAAGTCCGGGAATTCGATTTCTCAAAAATAGTGGCCACCCTGACCAATAATCAATGCTAATCGACCGTTGTTCGCCAAATGCAAAATCAACTGTCCTTGGTGAAAAATCGTTACTCCACTCAGCCCACGTCGATGATGACGATAAGTGTAATAATGGTTTCCAAAGCACGGCATTTTCTAGTCCGACACTTAGGATTACTGTAATTTCTGCAAATGACCGGTGTGATATATGGCGCGAGCTCTCTTCTCACTTCGACCGGGCTGCAGGCCCTTCGAGGCGCGATCCGGGAACGCCGAACCAACTTCCTGATTTTTGCACAGCCATTCGCAAATCGGTACTCATTCCCTTTGCGCCGGCTTCGCGGCATACCGTTATAGAAATCCGCGATAGGCAAGACGCTGTTCGACCGCGCGAATACCGAAAGGTGACTCGGTGTGATAAGGGTCCCGGCAATTTAACTCATTTTCCGATCCCTCGAAAGACCGTCAATCGCCACTTCGCGGCATCAATTTTCTCCGCCGCGGAGTTCACTTTACCGTTGTGAATTAGACCCATTTTTTTTCGCGCGTCCCGCTCGACCGCGTAATTGAAAACCTCGTGCAATTTTCTTTCACTCGGTTAATTTCTTCTGCAACATCGGAGCTGCGGCATTCATTTGCCATCGTTTTCAAAGTCATTACGTGGATTCGTTCGTTCTGGAGGAGAAGGCCACGCTCGTTCCAACCGGACGCGAATAAAAGAAAAGGGAGAAGAAAACCTCGACTAGGCCGAAGAATTTGATTTATACTTTTGAGACGTGAGTTTGGGAAAACGCCGCGGGCCGAATTTCAAAGTCAAAATTTCACACTTGTTTTATTTAAATTCGACGCAGTCCACCTTCTCGGAAGGTCTATCGCCTTGATCGCGGCGCGAGTTCTAATAAAGCAATCTCGTTGCGGGTCAGAGTTTGAGAGTTGGTATCAACGTGAGAGAAAGAAAGAGAATGAGAAACACGAATTTCTTCATTCTTCAATTGGGAATGGGGGTTTTTCATTGCCAATTCGAAAACGGGAGTTTTTCTTTGCCGATTCGATAACGAGGGTTTTCCCTTCCCAGCCGTCGATTCGGAAAGTCGTGAGGGCTCGCCGTTGGTCTTAGAGTGCGATTCCACGGGACCTTAAGGTAATTACCGAGACGGGGTCACGGGTTTTGCATTAATTTGACGTTCGTACACGTCGCCGCACGACGACAAGACCGGTCAGAAAGAAGTAACTTCACGAGCGAGTCAATAAACGAATGAAAGAGAAGAGGACAAAAGGAACGAGGCGAAGAAACGAAGGGGTTGATGCAGACGGAAGCGGACAAGACGGAAAAAGATGAAAAAGGTAAGCGCTCGCGGCGCTCGATAAGGACGGAGCAAGACGAACAACAGAAGCACGAGTATTAATTACACTGGTTGGTCGCGTCCGGTTCGCTAGGCCACCAACGCATAATAAGCCGCTTTGCATAACACACACGCGCACACGAGCCGACCCACACAGGCGCGCGCGAGCGCGAATCTAATTCGAGGGTGACAAAGGATGAGTCAAAGTATTCGGCGCAGGGGAACGCCGTTGCCAATCACAACGCAGCATTTACGGCCGGCGAAAAAGGAAACCGCCGAGTCCCGGGGCCCGGCTAATTAAAAAATAATAATAAGACCCGGGCTCCAAATAATCCGTATGATTCTTTTTTATCAAGATAGAGGAGGCCAGGCGGGTTTTGCGGGTTGCCTTGATTTATGAAACGGATCAAACTGATGAATTGCAATCCCAAGTGGTAACACCGGTGCACCGACCTGGACTTCTAATTTTCGGCCTAGCCCGGCTGCTAATGAGGTCGGCCTCGGTACGATTCGGTTTACGAAGACCAGCCGCAGTCGCCATCACGAGTCACGAGAATTCGGCGCGCCCGGCAAACCAGCTCCTCTTTCTTCCTTCTCGTCCCACCTTTCCACCTTCCTCCTTCCTTTAACCCCCATCCTCTCGTTGTTCAAGAGCACTCGATTATTTAGGCAGCGAATGCTTAATCAGAGTATTGTATCGGCGGGACCGAAATCTCCTTTCTCCAACCTCCGTTTCAGTCGTTGCTCTTCGCCCGAAGAAGATACTCCAATTTGCGCTCCTTTTTTTTCCACCACCATCCACGTTCAAGTTTTTACTTCCCTTCTCTGTTTGCGCTGCCTTCGCTGCTGCTTGCTTCGGATTGCTGCTCGCTTTATTTATTTATTTGTTAACAGTTGATACCTCATTACCGCGACAGATTCGTCGATAAGCGCGGTCTTCTTGGAACGACACAATGTGTCCCTCGTAGAGGACGCGGACTCGCTAGGTGACTCCTTTTCTTCACTGCCACCTTGACAAATTAGGGTCGGTCTGTGTATTCGTTGTCGTTGCCACATTTCGTTTTCTGCGTCAGTCGATTTTCGCAAAAATACCCCTTTGTTTTGCGTGGTCTGGATTCGTTGCGATTTTGGTTCCGTCAACATTGTTCTCTACGTTTTCGAGGCTCAATTGAACGAGTCGATTAAACTGGAAGAATGCTGGCGAGAATCCCATCAAACTATCGCGTTAATAAACTATATTTTACAAGCGATTACACTCGAAGCAACGATCGCGAATCTCGCGGATCTCAGTACTCTTCTTTATGGAACGAGTTTTCAGTCGCACCGAAAAGCGGTTTTAATCAGTTCGTTAAAATGTAACCTTATTCGGCAATAATCATAAAAGAGCCTTAACGCGCTTATCTATTTTACGATCCCTGCAACACTGCTGCGCCCGCAAGCCAACGTGCCGATTATTTCACTCGTAAAACAGGAATTTCGGCGAATCTCACCGAAATGTCTTTATAATCAATCAATAACGGAATTGAAGCGGGCTTTCAAGCTTAACAAATTTCAGCGTCTTTCCGCAGAGTTAATTGAATGCGCTCTTACTGATAACCCGGAACAATTAATACATCGCGTCTTCATTTCGACTCGGTTCTTTGACTCTTCAATTAGTATCGCTGATTATGAGCGACTGGCGAAATTCCAGTTTTAAACGGTCATCTTTTTGCGACGTGCCACGGCCGTTTATTAATTCGCTTGGATGATGTACAAACGCATATCTTGCTTGGTAATTAATTTCCTCGTTAGCCGTTTCTTCTGGTTTTTGAAGTTTTGATCCCGAGTTCCGATACTGTGAAGATTTCCGAAACACGACTTCGGTGCATTTCAATACAGAAAACTTTAATGTTTATTGAATCTAACAATTTTTAATCATTGATTACTAATGAATTGATTGCAAACGAATAATTAAAAACACCTAACTCGAGGAACAACTGTTGGAATGTATGCTAATGTCTTGGACCATCGTTGTATTATCAGTAGGAGCCAGAGAAAAAGGTCGAAAAGGTCATACCCTTTCGACGTTATTTGCCGGGCTTAGCCATTGCAAAAACGCACTCGTACAAATAATTACCTGCGTCCATTTTCTATCTCATTACCGAGATCGATTGCGCGGCGATCTATTTATGGAGATGTGGAATCGAACATCGTCTCAACATCGAGTAAGATGCCACGAGATCGTCGATTGTAGGAAAAGAAAGCCCAGAAGAAGTTGAAATGGGAGAAAAAATAATGGAAAGGTATGAATTGCACGATGGTACCGCGCACTCAAGATATGTAAATGCAGCGGGTAATTTGTCCAGCGGATGTAGCCGAGTCCCTGCATGGCTTCTGCAATGATAGAAATTGTATGCTAATTAAGCGCTAGGTATTTATGGCCAGGGTTTTGGCTGGCTTTGAGTGCTTATCGAATTATGCGTCTTCGATGGTATGCCAAAACCAGCGGTAAAGAATTATGGCCGCGAATATGCTTGGTCGTTGGCGACGGTAGAGTTATGAGGATGAGATGATAAAAGTGACAAAGTGGTCGTAAAGTACGGTTACGCGATCAATTTTGCACAGCGCATGCGTTCATTCAGCTTTCGAGAAACTCGCCAAGATCAGGGGCCCCGATTCCTTTTTACATGCGACGAAAAAACGGCAAAAAAGCCGGGGCCCGTTTCTGTTGTTTTTGAGAAAGTTGCATCGCGCGATGCGAGATATCGGGGGACGGTGAGGAAAGAGAAGAAAAGATATGCGAGACAACACTCCCCCCCTGCCGGCCTTCCAAAGTTTTGTCTTACAAGTAAATACCGAACGTCTTTCTCCTGTACGTTTTTCATTAGAAAAATTACGCCCTCGTGCTTTACCGTCCCGGTACGTAATGAATATTTAAATACTATCCGAAGCAACAAGTCCGGCTCTTCGCCGACCAGTCGGTTTTGGTTTCCGAGTTTGCATCTCGGCGGAAAATTGTTCGGCGATTAAACAGTTCTGGGATGATCAAAAGTGATGTTTCGCGGGGAGGAAAAAAGCGGCATGGTTATTACGTTGGCGATAAGAAGCACGCGGGTTCTAATCGCGAACATATTATCCGCGCTTCGTAACAACGAATCACGGCGATTTCGGTTGATTGAAGACAAGCTTTTTCAATGAATAAAAGTGGAAATTGATTGCCGGGGCATTATAAATAAAACCAATATTGCGGGAAAATTGATAACTCGACGGGTCGCGGCCGCTCGCGGCTCATACGTGCGTTTATTTATAATTGAGGTCGTCCAAGTTGTAATCTCTTTCCCTTAACATCGAACAAGTCCGCGGTACTCGCGCCTCTGCCCGCTGATTATATATTGATCTTTCGAGAAAAACTTTTTTTCGCCTGGCTAAATAGCTAATTGCCGTTATCCATAATAATCCATTATTTTCTCGTTCTTAAAACTAACACACGGCAAGGCAAGTGGATGATTCTTGTTCGTCCTATCTTTTCTTACCTTCCCTTTCCTTTTACTTTTTTTCTTCTTGTTTCCAATTCACTCCCAAGCTCGTAGGCTCGGTCTGAGATCGCAAAAATAACCAGACGATGTGCCCACGAAAGATGTTACAGTGCACCCAAAGATAATGCGGGTCGATGCCACCACGCCTAGATTCAACCTTCGGAACGCGCCGTTTCGCTTGACCTTTTTTCGCGGAGTCTGCGGCCGAGGGAGTTCGGCGAGGCCGCGTCCGCCAACTTCCTCCTCTAATCATTCAAAAATCAATTTCCATCGTCGCTTCCCCGAGCGTGGATAATCGGGATCGTTTTCAATACCGGACTGTCACGCTCGACCGTTCGTCTATTCAACGAATTAAATCCTTTTAGCCAGTGGTACGAAAATGCCAGTGTCATGTTGACTCAATATCATCGGCGGAAGAAAAAAAAGGGCAAACAAAAAGGCAAGACTGGTGCAGAGCAAAACGAACGTGAAAGGGGGGGAAAGGAGGAAATTGAATCCGCGGTTTTCGTCGAGCCCTTCAGGATGGCGTCTAACGCGAAACTAAACTGTAGCATGTTCTGGTCCAATCAGCGAAAATTTACCGCTGCGAAATGGTCGTTAATAAGTGCAGCTGCAGGCAATGAGGAAAGGGGGCAACGAAAGTCTATTACCTCAGTCGCGTACATGCACTGAATTCTGCAAATGCTTGTACTCTACATAAACACATAAGTGCGTAATTCTGTGATAGAGTTTTCTTCTTAAATCGGCAATGCAGAAACTTTTTTTTTTTTTTTGATTCCCACGATATTTAAAGTCACCTGGTTCCGAACGTTTTCTTGCGAAGAATTTCGATGACCTTATAACGAAATTAAATTTCGCGGAGTCAGCGTTGTTTTGGATTTAATAAACGTCTTACGGAGCGAAACCGTAGACCGTCTTGCGCATAATTTGAGTTCGGAAATTCGGGTACCGGTGATAACTTGATGAAATTATTGTAATGCGCGAAAACGAACGTGGCCCGTAAAAACGCCGGGGTTTTACTGCTGTCAATTGCACGACGTTCTTTGTTGGAGAGCGAAATAACGAAAGTGGCGAGCGATTCCGTTTGGTGGCATCGATAAAACGAATCATTTCGCGGTAAATTTTTTCAATATCCACCCGTAGCCTTGATCGCCGATGACGTTGCACGACTTTACCCGACCTCCTCCCCGGTGCCTTTCCTTTCCTTCGCTCTCTCCTCGCTGCCTCTTCTCTCTTTCGTCCTTTTCTCCGTTTCCTCCTCCTCCTCCCACGAAAATCGTCGGTCCTTGTACGGCTAGGCGGTGCCCTTGGTTGTTTCTCTCGCTCGTTTCCCTCAAGGACCCTCTAAGGATAATTACATAGTAGCTCAGACCGATGCAGCGGGCCACGGTATAAACGGCCCCGAACGGCTCCACGTGGAGCAATGGCTAATCGAGCGAACCCACCCAGTGACGCCAGACCGCACATTAGTCACCGCATAGAGATATGCAGACAACATGGCAGCGAATCGTTCCCTTTTTCGCTCAAACGCTACTCGTGTACGTTTTCAACTCTGGCGCTTTACCGACCTACATTGCATACGACAAGTCGCGTGAAATCGTTAAAAAACGTATGCCGAAATCGCCAAAGCAGTATACGTCCAAGTGAAGTTTGCCATGTAGCAGTTCGCGGGTTTTGGACTTGGTCAAAATTACGAGATACGGATTTCAGAAACAAAAATGTTGAGGTTATTTGACTAAAAAATTACTAAATTTTTAAAAGTAAACAGTTTGGTTCAAGTATAAAGGAAAAATAAAAGAACACAAACTGTAAACACTGGAAGTAAACAAAGAAGGAGTAGAGGTCGTTTTTTTACCTTTGTTTACATATCGAATGTTTCGATTTACTGTTGCCCAGAATAAATATCTTTCTGAAACAGAAAGAAAACAAACGAACAAAAAAATCTCCTAACATCCTGCCTCCTTGGTAGTAAATATTGATGACGATAGGAAATTCACGTGGAAAAGATAAAGTAATGTCAGGATGACCATTTTAAGCTAATCAAATTGACCAGATTGAAATGATTTACCAATCGTTGGTAACTCTTCGCCTTCTGCTCGGGCTACCAACCTATTTAAAATTTCTCGCTTAATAAAATATCGTAGGCAAATGAGAAAAAAAGTCGATCTATATTGGTAGCCTGAGCCGAGCTAATTCAAACCTATATTTTTTCTCGCGCAATGCTATTAACCAGTTTAGCCTGATTAGCTACCTTCAACTTCCCTTTTAAGTATCATCCTTTAACTACTTCTATTTTCGGCCGGCCGATTTTGATCTTGGGTTTCACGACCAAAGATTCTCATTTCGAAATCTCGTTTGTGGCATCACTCTAACTGTGTAATTTGATGGTTGCGTGTGCGCCGGAGAATTAGTGCACCGATGCTGGGTCGTTAAACCCAGCTCGCTCGGCAATATAACGAGTGTAATGACAGGAAGTAAAAACAATAATAAGCCGAGCAAAAAGCGCCGGCACGGACACTTCCTGTTGATTTCCCGGGCCCGTGTGTCCCCGCGATTCTTTCGCAAGGTCTTGATTGAGCGCGGCTCTGGCCTCATTACCCCGACTACGAAATTACAGGGCCTTCCACGTCTACACCGGGTGTTCTCGGAAGATATTACACGCATGCGTATTACGCGCTTCGCGCGAATTTCGCCCGGGTTATTTTGGGCGCGCCTAATTTTCTTGCCACCGAATTTTATCAATAGATATACATTAATGCCATTACGTACTTCAACTTTTACACGTGGACACGTCCACGTGATTCGAACTTTTGAACAATTAAAATTAATTTGAAGTATATGTACAAACTTCAAATATATATTTAAAGTACATACGTATACTTCAAATTTGTTGTTCATGTACTTGAAAAGTTCAAATTGTGTGTTGTTCAAAAATTTAGAGCAATTTGGAAAACCTGTAAAGTGGAAGAACTTTTATTTGAATATAGAAAATCTAAAATAAAATTTTAGAGTCTTTTAACATCGTTTGTCTGGTTTAAACAATTTACCATCGTTTGCACCTAATTTCTGTTTCATCAACCCCGCCAAAAAATGCAAATATTATTTGTTTGGTGAATTTCACCGTGACATTTTTTTCTCCTCATTTTGATCGCAGTAATGACTCCTAGGATTGATTTGACCTCGAACTCCGTGAACATAAAATCATCCCGCAATGATCAGTGATCGAGCGCGAACTCGAAATTTTTGTCGCGACGCGTCCGCAAGGTATTCTCGATCTGTCATCGAGGACGACCCCGGTGCTCAAGTACTATTAATCAGCTCGACCGGTCGGTGGTCCCTTTAAACGCGGATTTAAAAGACGACACACCAGCGCGCCGACAAAGACGGCTCGCTTCGACGGGAGCGAGAGCGGCGCGGGTGCCATCGATGGCATTTCTTTTTCATAAAAGGGCGGAGAAAGAGACACGCTGTGCCACCGGGCCACACGCGGATCGACTCTTTTTTGCCGGCCTCTCGCTCGTCGGCCAGTTATTTTAATCATGATTGATCGTATTCATTGATTACGCGCGCGACAGAACCGGCGCGCGACGCATTTTCATTCGGCCACAAATATCGTCGAAAGGAAATACCATTGTCGCACGAAGGTGATTGGAAAATTTTGCCATTGGTCATTTTTTTACCCTTTTTTGCCGTCTTATCGACACATTTTTATTCGGGAAAAATACCAAGGTAAACAATTAATATCATCGAAGATGATAAGTATTACTTTGGGAAAAGTCGGCAATTCTTCGTTTTCCCACGCTTTATTTCCATTAACGTTGCACTCTGTCTTGAAATTGAAATTCCCTCCGTCGGTCACGGTGTTGGATAAACCGCACGGAAGAATGTGTACCGGGAAAAGTCATAAAAATGCTAGGGAAGAACAAAAAATGACGAGGCTTCGCGGAAAGACTGAGGCGCTGCTCAGAGGGGGGGAGTACTTTTTTATACCGTGCTTATGAGAACAATTCTTTCCGAAAATTCGTGAATGTCTCAAATTATTTTGGATCCACTTGCATGCCTCATCGCGTTTCTGAAGCAAAATCTGTCCCATAGTTCGGAGATTAGAAAAGGGGAACATGAAAAGACTAAAATAAAAGTTCGTCGTGTACGGTCGAGTTGATTTTGAAAGGAAGTTCTACTATAATTCATAAGTAACAGTCTTAGTTAAAATGTGAAAATATTTAAAACGTTAAAAGCTTTTATTATTCCAAATTTTTCTTCAAGCAAGTGTTATGAAATCTAAAGAAAATGCAAATATTGATTTTTCTCAACATACATACAAGTGCTTCGAATTTGTTGTTAAAATTTGTCGTGACTTCTCCCTCATTTCATGAAATCATTTTTTCATTTACAACGTAAATATTACAAATCATCTATGTGCCGGAAGTTTGCCACGTGGCAAATTGCCGCACGTTTTTGACTTGGAAAATTTTCTACGTTCAAAAATCGAAATCGACTAAATCGAAAAATATAATAATGAACATGGTGACAAATATAAATTAACATAATTGTCGATTCGAATTTTTGAACTTATAAAACTTTTCAAGTCCAATATGTATGGCGATTCGCCACGTGGCAAACTTGAAGCTCTTACCGAATCTTTCTTAAATTCCAACTCCAAATTTAACATTCATTGCAACATTTTTCTCTTGCCAATCCTGTTACCGCCATAATCATAGCAGAAACAAACCTGCCACGCCGATCTTTTTACATCACTTCAGTAATCGACATCAAATTGTAAAATATCGGCACGAAAACTCGTTTCGCGCCTTTCACTGCGAAAAAGTGTAGACGTGTTTAGTGATCCAAGCAAAAAACAAAAGAAGTGCTCGGATTCGCCTATTTCCTTTGCACTTGTTTGTCCATTTGCAAACTCGCGAACATACCGTTTTACGATTAATTGCACGTTTTGCTCACTCCGCAGCGGCATGTATCTTAACACGAGATCATCGACCAACATTGAGATCGTATATAAAAGGATCGTACGAGCCGGTAGGCGCGATATCGATTTCGCGAGGGGATAAAAATTGGATCGCGAGGCTCGCGTTCAATTAGTTCTAGGACCGGTCAATTTTCAGAGGCCGGTCGAGCCGCGACGACGTTAATCGAACTAAGCGCTTAACGTTATAATTACGTTGCGGGCTGGTTTCCGCGCGAGGCTCGTTAATCTGCCGCGGTAATTGCAAGTGGATCCCGAGCGAAGGCTGCTTTTGCGTTTCCCCTCGGCCGGGGAGAAAAAAAATTGGAAAAAAATGTAAAAATAACTTCAACGGCGTGGAAAATGGCAGGGGGAGGGGGGAAAAGGTACAAAGACTCGAGAAAACCTACGTTGGGAGGATCGCGGTCTTCAGGGAAATGTTCGATCAATGGAGCGTGACGCTGACAAGACGGGGCAGATCGGTATGACTCTGAAACAAGCGCGAATCGTTTCCGCTTATGAAACGCGGGAGATAACGGCGTTTTTGCCGCCGATAATTGATACCGCGTCTATTATCGCGACTGGTTGCATTTGGACCCGGCCGCGGTATCGCGCTTGGAAATGGGTTGATCGCTTTTTGCGCGCGATTGATATCAAATTAGAAACGCGCGATTTATGGCCGCGGAACAGCCAAGTTCTGAAATAAGTTACGCCGCGAAATCCGATCGATCGATTACTTATCGACGTGCCGGTGTTTGATTCAATGCGCGGAGCAGTAACATCGAAATTCCACGACGAACCGTCGTTGCACGTTGGTACGAGATGTGACCTGTAAATTATCGGATAACCACTTTCCAAACGAAATTGGAAAGTCACTCGGATGTTCTGAAAAGCTGAAAAGTTTTCGTTCCATTGATCCCGATGACTATCGATTTCCGAGGCTCGTGAGTGTAAAAGTCATTGCGACTATTTTAGAAACTCAATCTTTTATGAATATCATCTTTTATAATCAGCGCTAAAAAACAAGCGTAAAGAATCGGTCGAAATAACAATAGGGCAAACATTTTATTATAAAACAGTAGAAATGTGATTTGAGTAATTTTGCGCATATATTCTAATAATAATAATCTTCAAAATTTTCAAGACACAAAATTATTCAAAAAACCAACCATACAATCAGTTAAACCAATTCTGCATTGAAATTCGTCAATGAAAAAGTATCAAGATCTTTTCGCAAACCCAAAATAACCTCTCGCGAAATTGGAATTCAATTTTCCCTGGATAATTGACTTTAAAAGCATACAATCGACGGACCGAAAACAACGCCGCAATTCGAGCCTGAGAATTTTTGGCGAAAATGCAAAAGGGGGGGCTGGGCTGGATCACATAATTCGGGGCATAAAAAATTTCGGCTAACCGTAAAAGTGGTCAATAATGGTGAGTAATGAGGCGCGCAAGTTGCGCGGCCAGGGGCGTACGCGGTTGCGTGGAGCGGGCGCGCGATTCAGGCTGCCGTTGACGTGGCTCGCTCGCGCATATTGTAATGCGCGGTTGTTTACGACGCGCAGAATTCGGCACGCCGGTCCGGTTTCGTGGCCGCGCGCATAAATCCAAGCCCCGTCGTAAATTGCGATACGGTAGCATTAAAGTGAAAATAATGTATGAAATTTGCCTTTTGATCATTTTGTCGGCCGGGGGCGCGCGGCTTCCGCTCGCCATATTTAGATGCGCGTACCCGCTACGCAAAAGCACGTGTCGGCGCTCGTCCTGGTGCGCAGACGCATGCCCCCCACTCCGACCAGTCGGACCCCGCCATCTAATCTCGCATCGCTACCCCGGGCCCATAATGCGTTGCTTCTTCTTTCGTCGCGATATCAGATTATCGTTTCAATTTAGTTACATTGCACATTTTTCGCGGTAAGGGATACCGGCGAGATTGTGCAAGATGCAACCAAACGCGATGTTTTCAATTAGATGGGGATGTGTAACTCGAAGATAAACGATATGCATAGAACGGTTTGAAATAAGTGTGTGAAGTTGGCCACGTAGTAAATAGACAAATAATGTCAAAGAGGTTTTATTCGCGTATAAGTTGGAACTTGCAACAATTATTGTATTATTGTTTTTAAATTGCAAAAAGAGATTCAACGTCGTGTAAAATAATAAATAAAAAATATAATGTGATAAGTATAAATTAGTAAGTATAAATTTGACATTTTCTAATTGCGATAGAAAAAATTTACAAGTTACAGTGGTTTATTGCTTACTATTGATCAAGTTTTTTGTATGCATATATATATATATATATATGTATAGTGACGTTCATCATACTTGAGATTTTTGCAAAAAAGTTTACGATTTCCTCATTCATAACAATTATCACTTAATTTTTGGTCGTTATTACTTCTTAACTTTGTAATGCTGAAAAAAACCATCGCAATGCACAAATGGTTGCACTCGTATACAATAACTTATATTCCGATGAAATCACTATAATTACTTAGAAAATTACCGCCGTTAAAAGTTACCATTGGACGTTATCTAAATTGAAAATTTTTGAATACGCTAACAACATAGCTTACATAGCTCCTCTGTATTATTAACCGCACTTTTTTCGCCAACAGATTTGCAACTGCTAATTAATTGTATTTACACTTGTTAACCGGTGCATAAAGTTTGAAATAGTAAATCGTAAAATACGCGACTCCTACCGTTGAACTAATAGTCGTCCTCGTAAAACGCATGATCCAAATCGTAAAATTTCCAGTTATACCACGAAGCCGCGAATTAAAGAAAACGTAATATTTTTCTCAAGTCGTTGACCGTATTTTTTTCAAAATTTACGCTTTATTACGCTTATAAATTTGCCGGGCTCCCTTTTCCTAACATCCCGCTCGCGGCTCGTTGCAGCAACGAAAAATTTTATGCCCGATTTCGTAATCGCAATATCAGACGAGCTATTAAACCGTGTTGAAAAAATGCATTCGAAGAAGCGGATAAAAGGATGGTACTTTTTACGCTTGCGAAATGAATGTTTAGTGATTTAAAGAAAAGGGAAGAAAGAAAGTTAAAAGCGGGCCGTACAGTTAACTGAAAAGGCTGACGAATTTCGGCTCGTTGGGGAGAAAACGTCGCAAGATTTCGCAAATTAATTATATATAAATTGTACTCGTGAATGAAAGCGAATTTTCGTTTCACGTGATCGGAATATAAACGGCCGCGACATGATAATTGCGCGCGTCGATTTGCGACGGCATGAGACGCAGTTTAATATAATTAATGGTCGAGGCTATCTTTTTTGCCTTTTCTATCGCGGCGCGGAAAAACGCGATGTTTGCTCATTAGCGTGCGAGAGAAATTCTTTAATCTTTGCTTGATTACTTTGATGCAAGGCTGACGTTTAACTCGAGTCACTTTCGCGTATTGACCACGCAGTCGTTTTTGTAATAATCTGCTGATACTGCATATTACACCTGCGTCGTTCGAATGCAACGTTACCTAAGCGTTATATCCCTTTATTCAATCCTTGTATTTTGCATTTTCTTTTTTATTATTTTTACTATTCGATCTCTTATCGATTTAATCGATAAGTCTTAATGGTTCCCGTTTTGTTCTGCTTTCCGTGTTAATTATTCGACCGAAACTTTTCCACCGTTCGATCGCTTTTGTAAATCAATTTATGCCGGGAAATTAATTTATGCGATCGAAAAATAATTTATTACAATTCACCGCCCAGCTGCGTGGTCAACTTGGCGAAACGCGTACGGGAACGATCGATTGCCGGTCTTTCTTCATGGTAACTCTGATTTATTTATTATTTTTTTTGTTTACAAATTATCAGTCCTCGTCAATGGAACTAGCTTTTTTTCTTCGTCAAAGACATTTCTGTTGCAAGTGTCAAATAATTTATACGTGCGATCATTTTTCGGTAAACTAAGCATATTGAAATCGCTTGCATAAAATGATTCATGAGTTGCAATCATTTAGAAAATGCATAATACAAAATTACAACGAAAACCAAAAATATCATTAAAATGAAAACAATTTTTTTTTAAACCAGACCGATATTGGTCAATTCTATAAATTGATAAATTTTCAATTACGCATTAATTTTTTACCCTGAAGTTCATGAATGTATAAAAAAATATGAATGTGAAGTTTTCCACGTGGAAATATCCACACGATTTAAAATTTGGAAAAAAATAAATAAAATATGTAAAGTACAAGTATGTATTTAAAATCGGTTTGAAGTATATGTATATACTTTGAATTTATTGTTAAAATTTTCATCAAATTTGTTCCAATATTTGAAAAGTTTGAATCATGCGGATATTTCCACGTGGAGAACTTCACATTCATAAAAAACTTGCAACGAAAACCAAAAATATTATTAAAATGAAATCAATTTTTTTTTTTAGACCAGCCCGATATTACTGTTGGTCAATTTTATAAATTGATAAATTTCCAATTTGGCATTAATTTTTTACCCTGAACTTCATGAATGTATACATTAATTTCACTGTACAGTGGTTCTCAAATTCCGTTCAACTTGAAAACACTCGAAATTCAACGCAAAATCAATCATTTAGAAAATGCATAACAAAATTGCAACGAAAACAAAAAACAATATAAAAATGAAATCAATTTTTTTTTCGACCAGACCGATATTACTTTTGGTCAATTCAACAAATCGATAACTTTCCAATTTCGCATTAATTTTTCACCCTGAAGGTCATGAATGTATACATTAATTTCACTGTACAGTGATTCTCAAATTCCGTTCAACTTGAAAGCACTCGAAATGCAACGCAACATTGATTAACAAAGTAGCCTCTTTCCAAGCTGCATGTCGAATCATAGTAATTCGCTGCAACGTCTCCGTGGCATAACGGTGCCAATATCACGATCGAGTTTGTTGTATTTTTCGACGCGTGGTTAATGCAGTGACAGATAACGGGGATCGATCGGCGAGCGCATAACGCATAAGTACGCACCGATTGTGACGCAATCGGCGCACTTATGAGCCGATAGAGATCCTCTTATGCGGATCGGACGGGTAACTGACGCGCGCGCCTCGAATCGAAAAATCATTTACGGTTACTGTTACGGTCGCGCGATAATGCCGCGCGTTTTTTTGCCGCGAACGAAAAAGGACGAGATAAAAAAGAAACGCGGCGGATAAGCGAGCCGCGGGAGAATGCATTGCCGGGATTTTTTGAATCGCCGCAAAAATGTCCGTTTTCCATGTTAACGCAGACAGAAGCGGTCGGATGATTATAAACGTCTGGTGGAACGTGTTTCCGAGGCGAGGCGCGGTAATTGAACGCTGACGAGGCACGTGTTTGACAATTTTCATCTTCTTATTTATTTCTTGCTGCACGTTGGTGTGACGTGCAAGCGACAAATAGCCGACTCGCGGTTGTCTCGAAAGGTTACATTCTCGAAAGGTTCGTTCGTTTACCGCGCCGTATTAATTTTCGTTCCGGGATACGTGCGTAGGAAAGTTGCGCTGGCGAACTTTGTAAACGCGGATATTAAATGATTTTTACTCGGCGGGCAAAAATGTTGATTGATTTTGCCATAAATCTCAGCGAGTTGGCCCGATAGTTATATTTTGAATCAAGTCTGGTAGTTTGTGGTTAACATTATGTGACGGGTACAACAAACTTTGGTTTTGAATGAATCAACTTTTCTTGAAACAGATAAAAAATCTGCTTGCAGTTACGTTTGTCTAATTAGCTTTTGTAAATTATGATTGCGTCAATTTAATTACGTAATCAATAGTTAATTGAATATTAATTTGTTGTTTATAAATGTTTTTGATGTTTCCAACGTTTATTAATAAACGAAAATGAAATTCGATATACTTTTCTTCATGCAAATAATAGTATTTTTTGATTGGATAATTTTGCAAGACGGAAGCTAGAATATTTTAATGTCTGAGCATATAATTTTTTCATTTTTGATTACAATATATGTTACTAAATTATATATAATTATTTTTCGTTTATTAATAAACGTTGGAAACTTCAACTCCATGTTTATAAACTGTTTTATCGACATTGTGCCTCGTTTACAAATGTTCAAGAAATTTAAAACATCGCAATAACAAATTAATAACAATTATTCTTCAGACGATTTTACCACATTTTGTCAAATGGCGTTTGAAAAGAGGAGCCGCAAAATTGCGGAAGAAATATAACAAGAAATTAACACCCGTTTAATAAGATGTTAACCAAACGCGAATTGTTTTTCCGTCGTAAAATCTGCAATTAATATGACGGCGATATTGAAGAAAGCGCAGGATGCGTTCGAGGAATCGTTAGCCGCGAACGGCCACTCGGTTTCCCGTGTCATTAATTGTCGCGGGGAAATAAGCGAAAATTGCAGAATTTTCCCTCGCCAACCGGGCAATATATTTGCCTACGACGTCTAATTAATTTATTGGCCCGAGGCCTGGCTGCGTATCAGCCGCCGGTTCTCCGTGGCATGCCCGGCGGTCGGCTCTTAATAAAATAATGCGGAGGGATCGAGCAGTCGAAGATTCAAATGCTTTTGGCCGGACTCGAATCCTGTCTAATGGAATAATGTCATATAATGCTTCCGCGGCGCTGAGTTATTCCGCAGCGAGGCTCGTCTGAATTTTAATGTCTCTTAATTTAACCTGACATTTACATACACTCTTTTTAAATACACATTATATTCAAATGCCGAGCGCCGCTCGATTCCGCTGCCTATTAAAGCATCCGTGGACAAATAATAATTTCGTGGTAATTGTGATTTACGAACCGGTACCAGTTTTCTCGAACTTTATGAATTGATACGTCAACTGATTACGCGAATTAATAATAATCATCGGACTGATAAAATAACCAATTGGAAAAATCACACGAATCGATGTGTAAATAGGCCTTTGACAGTTTGATTTATTGATGCGTTATATTGCGGAATAGTATGTAAATGAGACGTACTTTGGTGGACAAACACTCGAAAAATGGAATGAAGAAAGAGTTTTTTTAGGTTTCATTTGTTTAGGATCCGGGTAAACTGACAGGGGGATGAAGGTCAAGCGTGATTTTTCCCCCCTCTCGAAAAAAACTATATTCACGTCACGAAAAGGAAACGATTCAAGCGAGAGGAAGTGACTAATTGAAAACAAAATAGTGGAAAAATTAACAACGAAAATATACTTTATGAAGAACTTGAAAAACAGTTTCAGCTTTGACTTGGAATAAAATACATTGGAGTCCCTATCTCTTGTCACTCGATACGTTTATGGTGAAGGCTTTGGGCGCCAAATTCAAATGTTATACAACACTGTATTTGTTAATGGAAACATAAATTCATCCGAAGTAAAATTAATTCGACTTTCTACCTATTACAC
>JABFOV010002560.1:0-19425 GCA_022817685.1 Aradophagus sp. ZL-2020 | reverse complement strand
AAAAAAAAACGAAAAAATCTGAAAAAATAAGCATAATGTCATTTCGGAGCCTTGACGAAAAACTTACGTTACCACTGAACATCGGTCCCACGGACCGCTATATATTTCAAAAGCGCCTGCAACTTCAACTGTATCTAGTTTTTGAATGTGATTTTTGTGTGAAATGATAGAGGACGCTAAATTAGGAAGCTACTCAGTCGATAAAGTTTCTAACTACATTTTTGACCGAGTTACGTGCAAAAGTATTTTTAATAGCGGTCCCACAGACCGCTATCGGTAGTTAAGGGTTAAAAAAGATGCTGAATAATACGTCGCGCCGACATGATAACGGTGCTAACTTGACATATCCTAGATTAAGAGCAATTAAGTGTCACGAAAGTATGAGTATGAAAGTATTGAAAAATCGGTTAATTTGACATATTTTTGTATTATCGCAACATTGTATTCTTCCGAGTGTGCATCTATGAGTGGTGTTTACGATAGACGGCACTGATGGAGACAAATTGCGCTACTTATTAAAAACGCTTCCTACACCCGCACGGAAGCCAACAATTGGAAATCATTTTGATTGATTTATTTCTGGCATCGCGGCCCGCCGGTGACACCGGAATTGAAACAAATGATCCTGTGTTTTTGTTTTGACAAAATACCGTCATTTGCCATTATCTTCCCTTCTTCTTCTTCTTTTCTTGATAGTCGAATTTGACAGAACTTTTCTTCGTTCCAATTTTTCATCACGCTCTACGGAAACGTAAATGAATTTAAAACTGTATATTATAACATCATCGTGTTATTAACATTAATTTTTACTGTAATATTTCTGGATGGTGAAATTCGACATTAAAATTTCAATTTCCAAAATTCAAACAAAAGTTTCAAGCCCTCATCGCCGCTGAACGCATCACCTGAAAGATCAGTCCACTCGATGAAGCGGATTATTTCTAAAACTGAGCGGTAAAAAAGGAAATCTTACAAATTTATCGAGAAAGTAGCTCGCTGGGAAAATGAACGGAATGTACGTCATCATATAAATCATGCTGGTCATGTCGACAGAAAAACCGGACACGTTGTAATATTTCGAAACGATGTTGGAAATAATACTGAACTGGATCCATTGCATAGCGTTACTAGCACTGTACACGACGAAAATCGCCAGGATCAGCCATCTCCTCTTGTAAATTTTCGTTTCGATAGCCTGAAACATGAAGCAAACAGTTGCATTAATGGACCGACCTAAAATTCCTTCGCCGTTCGTATATTATTAACGAGCCACAAAAATGTGGCAACTAACGGTAAAAGCACGAGCGTTCCGACTTGTCCAAGTGTTTTTAATCGGAAATGAAATTTCGTTTCGGACAATGGACAGGTGAAACCAATAAATGTGTATGACGACTGAACATTTCGACAATTACTCAGGCAATTTATGCACGAGTAATTGAATCGTAAAATTTGCATTGTTGAATTGCTCCTCGTGTGATCAAACTGAAAATTTATGTCTTTGGTGTTTCGCTTTAAATTTGTTTTGAATTTCAATTGACGTTTGTAAATCTATTTTTTTTTTTTTTTAATTAAACAATAAAATTGAGTAAACGGGCAAAGGAAGATAATAGATAAATAAATAAATAAACATATAAACAAAAAAAATGTGAAAGATAAAAGTGGATAAATAAATAAAATTAGAACGAAGAAAAAGACATAAACAAACTGTATTTAAAAAATAAAAACAGATGTTTCGGAGAAACCATTAAATCAATCACATTGATACAACGTCACATCAATGTGATTAATCTATAAGTATTACATAACGAAAATCTGATTTGGCGTTATTCAACATGTGTCGTTGGAGCGTGACATCATTATCGAGCATAAAATGGAATGAGATTATCAAACGAAATAATCTTTCTGAAAACAAACACACGAAATGTCGTATTTTCTTTCTTCATCCCTCACCCACGAGTTTGCAAAGTGTGTGGTGATTGATTAAACTGTGATAATCTTTCTTTTCATAAATTTCATGCTTTTCGACAATAAAACAACCAAAAATCAAAATAAAGGTACGCAAAATCTGATTCATGTTCACTTTTTTTTTTATTTTTCGTTTTTCGTTCAACTACAGTCAATTAATGACAAATTATATCAATTTTTTTTACTTGAATCATCCCATTTTTTGGGTGTCCATAAAGTGTAACTAATCGAAAACGTATTAAAATTAAATGATTAAATTCGCTTCTCTCTTTTTTATTAGAAAATATATTCGAAATAATGATTGATTATCCTATAAAATTGAAGATTCCCTGCAAAGCACGTCAAAAAAAAGAGGCAAAGATAAAAGAATTATTGTTCATTTGCGTGCAAAGGAATTTGAAACGTACATCCTTGCATCGATAAATTTCAAACAACGGCACTATTGTTTGATGATAACAATAACTTTTTGAGTCGAGTAACACTCGGCGAGGCATTGCGGCCAAGTGACCACGGACCGTATATTACAGTTAAGATTACAATTTATCGTCATTAGGTACCCGTAACTATAAAATATAGTTCCTACGACCATAAAATACATATATATATGACTAACGTATTGCTCAAGAAATTTCGACCTTAATCCTTTTTCTTTTCAAAATTTGTTTAACCGAATCCAGCTATCGATGTTTTCATTTTTTACTTCTGCTTTGATAAAAAAAGACAATGAAAATTTAAAGATATATCTTTATAAATAGACATTTTTAAACTAATAATTTGAGACATTCTAGGTATCATTTAAATTCAATCAACAATTAAAGTTCCATCAACAATTCAATACACTTTTGTTTAAAAAAATATTAAAACTTACGATAGAAAACTGTTTCTAAGCTTGAAAATCTAGTTAGAATCTGACGCATATCTCCAACTTTCTTTCCTTTCTACTCTGTACTTTTTTTCTTTTTCATCTTTTCATTGAGAAAATCTAAAAATATCTCAGATAATTACCTGCGTCGGCGGCAAGCCGCCCTCGATCGCCTTGGCGTATTCCAGGCTTGTTTTGGACATTGTGGTATATTAAAATTTCATACAAATCAACAAGTCGATAATTTGTAAATTTTATATTCAACAAGATCAAACGACTTATATATCAAGATTAGTTTTTTTTCTTTTCAAGATTAGTATTGTCGGGTTTGCGTAACCATTTTATCTCCTGTCAGTATCCTCCTTTTTATCTCGCAACGTAAGCTTCAAAGTAATCTCCGAGTCCTGGAAAAGGGCGACGAAAGTCGAGTTAATGCCTGTGTACGAGCGCACGATTTCGCACAGTGGAAACGATCCATCGACGCAAGATATACAAAATTCGAGAGACCTTTTTAATCTGTTTTTCACTTTTTATTTTCAAATAAAAAAAAGTTGGCGAATTCTTCGTTAAGAGCGTTAATCCAAAGGGTAAAGTGCGGCGCTTGTAATTTTACCAAGTGCTTTTATTTTGCCGCGTAACGTGACTCGCGGTTCAGATAATAATTCATTCGGACGGAAGAGGAGGCAAAAAGGGGACGGGGGCGCGGAAAAAGTGGCGCCTCGTTTTATTTCGTTTTTCGAAGTCAACAAGCCATCCGGCCGGAAACCCGAGAATCATCGAGACGACATTTCCCGGCTTTTTCATTTATCAAACAAAGTGTCCCGATTTCGAAAGGCCGACTCGATGTTTCCGAATACATTTTTTTGAATGGTAATTAACATGCGATTCCGGTCAATCAATTTTTGCAGCTAAAACGGATTGTTCGAGAAACATTCAGCGGAAAGCTGATAGAGACGTGTACAAACGTGGTGAGTTTTGGTTATTTAAAAAATACGATTTTATTTTTGTACACAACATTCTTACAACAGTTACAAAATGTAAGGTTCACAAAAAATATTTTTGTAAACATCTTTGTTTTCCACTTTATCCTAATTTTTGTGCGAATTCTGAACAAAAATTCAAACATAAACTTTCAGCAACTGTAGGCATATAAAACATTGTGTACGCCGTGGAACAATTGCGTTATCACTTTCAGCGGATACTTTTCATAAACAATTAAAACTCACACTTTCATGCATGTAACGAAGGTCGTGAACTGAAAAAGGAAATTCGAGAAAAATAATGGCTTATTGTCGACGTTTTCGAAGTGCAAGTATTTTAATGTAGATTACAATGATACATGTCGCAATATTTCGCGTGAAAGTTTGCGCAAAGCCTCGATTGTTATTACTAAAAAAAAAAGAAAAAAATAGAACAAAAAAGAAAAAGGAAACAAAAACAAACAAGGATAAAAGAAGACGAGAAGAAGAAAGTGATCGCGCAAAAAGCTCGCGGCAGCTTCCGAGTGGTGAAACAAGTACGCGTGACTTTTCGCTCAAGAACCAGGCTAATTAGGCATCGTTTCTTACTGCTTGCACGTTGATACACGGTCTCCGAAAGTTTAGTCATTTCGCAATGACGCGAAGTAATAGAAAATCAATAATCGCGGGAAAAATTTATGCCAATCAGGTATGATCTTTGACATTATTTTTTCTACATCAAAAAAAAAAAAAAAAAATCTTGGACGAGTAGCAATGTTAGAAATTTTTCAATGACTCTTTTTGATTTAAATAATAAAAAAAAAAAATAGAATGTCTCTTGATTGTGAAAAAAGAAAAAATATCACATTACAATGTTCATTACAATATTAGAAACAAGACAATTACAGTTTGATATCTTATACGAACACTAATTTTAATAATCATATTTAAACGTATTAATATTTTGCAGATTAAAAAAAAATTATTAAGACATGTCTTCGCAAAACAAAACCAGTATAATACATTTTCGTAAATTCTCAGAATTGTTATTTCTTTTAAGAGCTTGTATTAGACGTTTTCTCCAGAGTATTTTTACTCGCAACTCTTAATAGGAAATAAATCGATTGTCTAGAGCCTTTAAGATTCACTTAGGGCACAGTTTATAAGGCGCTCGAGGATGTAAACATTTAATGGCCGAGTTCGTCGCGAGGAAAGTGTTTTTCAATTCAGACAATATTTTCGTTGCGGACATTTACGTGGTTGCTGATAATATTGTCAAAGCCAAATAATTTTGAATTAATTTCGTACGAAGGCATACTTTCATTGATATTGCAGGGAATAAGAAATCGACGAGTAAGTATAATTAAAATAATATATAAAGCAATTAAAGACAATAATAAATTAATTATCTAAATAATTTACTTTCGATAAGTAAATTAAAAATACTCTATTTATTTATTAGCCATATGTTTTTTATCAATTTATTACATTTTTCAATAACGATTAAATTTTTATCGTGAATCTCGAAATAATTGTTTTCAGCTTGAAAAAAAGTCTCAAACATAATCTCGCTTGTCAAATAATCCGGTGACAGCATTCCAGAGAACAATTTTATAATCAATAATTGTTTTTCGAGTGGTGTATTTTTTGTTCATCGAATTAAACATTTTTAAAATAGCATTTTTAATCGAATTTCATAAAAAATTATTGATACTCTGTCTATTTTATTATATTTATAAGAACGGTGTTCTGGAAAGGTATCACTTACGATAAAAACGTATCTAAAAATGTCGTTTTTATCGGATTTCAAACTTTGATTACAGATTCGCATTTGTCAGATAAAAGCAAACACTTTTTGTTGCAATTAATTCGACATGTGATATTTTTCCGCACAAAACAAGGATTTCGGGTTCTGTAAAGAATTTTTGAAAAGAAGCCACGTGCACGGTTTCTTTGACTTTGATGTTTCGTATTTTCTTTCCTCTCTTTGTTAACATTTCAGTATTACGTATTTGTTGAGAATAGAAAAATATTTGAAAATTGAACCACGGAAATAAACGAACAGTTTATTTAATTGTACCATATTTTGAGTCATTGTATTATTAGTCATATTTCGAACAACTAATTGACGTCAGGAAAAATTAATTCAAATTTTCATCGTGATTTTCCTAACTCTTTATTTGTCACCGTACTAAAATAAATTTATTATCGGAGGTCGCGCGTAAATTTGCCGCAGCAAATTGGAAAGTCCCACATATGTCTCATAATTTTTGCCTATTCTATGGTGTCCCGATCTTGTTGATGCCGAAAACTGCTCTTGACAGCGATTTATTAGCTTTTATAATTTAAATTTAAAAAATAGAAGAACTTTATGTAAAGATATGGCCAAGTTTCATACGAGATAATGAAAAATTATTCGAGGAATATGAAATTACGAGCAATTTCATTTTCACTTTTAATTTATACTTTTCCATATTACCAAGCAAACGTTTATTATTATACACTTTGTTAATTTTTTCCATTTGAATTCATGTATTATTTTATTATCATATTTACACCAATTATGTTATTTAATCAGATATAAGATACGACATTCTATATGAATTTCATCTAAGAATTAAAATTGCATTTTAATAATTGAAGTTTAATTACGTAAAGAATATAAATTATCGATCAATAAATCAATCGAATAGACAAAAGTTTAAATTTGCGCGTCGACGTTGAATCGCAGTTGAAATAATTGAAATAATAATTTAATTTATACTTTTATAATTTGTTTTTCAATTTCCGAAAAATCATGCAACGTGCCATTTTATTGTCTATATTTCAATATTCCATTTTATCGACTTTTCAATTACTCATATTGTTTTCGACATTTCGATAATGCGAAATGAATCACCTAAAAAGCTTAAGACCCGCAGCGAAAATTGCTTTTCTTATAAAACCGGAAAACATACGAGCCTCGCGCGGCGGAGAACGATCCGCCGCTAATGACGCGTCTCTGGCGCGCGAAATTACAACGAAGTACGTCACACGTGATCGTGACTTGGCCGAACTTGCGAAAGTTGTCAAGAGCCGGTGAAAATAGCGTTACAAAGGGCGCATAAATAATGCGCGGGCGCCGCGCAGTAAATCCGCAGCGCCACTTTGACAGTTCGCTGGTGACAGTAACTAATTTCGCCCACGCGCGAAATTAGTTATATTGGACTCGATAATTCACGGCTCATGAAATTCGAATTAACCGAGCCACGAGTCTACGGTTTTTCTTGCCGTTAATTGCCAATTACGTCTGATCAATTCGTTCGATTAAATCAAACGACGCGCCGTAATGATGCCGGAAATCGGAATTTCAAACGAAAATCATGTTCTCACGCCAGTCAACTTTTTGCTTTTTTTCTTCTTCGCCGTCTTCTCTTTTTAATTTTTTTTTTCTTCTTCTTTTAACATGTCGAGACGTTAATTACTTTTCGACGTTTTATCTAAATAGGAGTGATTAGTGCTGTGCCTGCGCGATAAGTGACGCAACACTATCAAATGTCAGTAATACAACCAACATTTATGTGGCGGCGGAAAGTCTCGAGCCTTGGAAGACTTTTTATTCGTGTATAAACAATCATTTTTAATATTCTTTTTTTCATTCGTCTTGTTCATGCTCTTTTTCATTCGGTTTGTGACGATATGAGAAGATGAAGAAATTGTGAATGGAATTCGTAGATGAATGAAGAAATTGTTGTCCAACAATACATTGAGAAAAATGTTGTAAGTTGAAGATTTTTAGATGGAAACTGTCTCGTAATTTGAAATTCAGATACTCGAAACGTATAGTACATTTAATCGCTGAAATCTATAACAAAATGTTATCTTTCGTCTTTTTTATTATATTTTTTATTTTTTATTGTACAATGAAATTAAAATGATTTTAATATTTTTCATGCTTAAGTGATTACGTTTTCCCATAGTTTTTAGACATTCTTGATGGTGTATACGAACGATTAATTTATACATTTTAAATTAACTCTCAAATCAGTTGGTTTCATGACGTGATTCTAAAGGTATTTTAATTGTAAAATTATTCGCATTTAAATAAAGTTGAAAGAATTTGAAGGAAAGGATTTGAAGGAAAATTATGGTGAAAAGATAACAGAAACTAAATGTCACCGATATATTTCTTAATGTAAATTTCGACTTTATATTGTCAAAAAATAAATATAAATTTCTTTTTTTTTTCATAAATAATTAAAACTCCCATTATATAGAACACGAGCGGACATGAAAATGAATATATGATACGAAATGAAATTAAATTCGTGAGCTAGAACCTATGAAATGGAAAATGAAAAGCAATTACAATTCACAATCTCGAAACTCGGAGTATTTTACTTTAAGCAACAAAAACAAAAGTGTCCCACGGCACGAGTCCTTTTAAAGTACGAATTACATTTATTTTGGCCGTTCCTTAGCACCGCACCTTTTTTTCGTTTCTTCGACGCTTCCGCGAAAACAAGCGGTAAAATATTGTTGGAAAGCCAATATATTTAACGGGGTTGAAAAATGCACGCAGGTCGAGTGCACGGGCGATAAATAAGCGTTCGGGGCGAAATAATAAAGCGAAACTTTTGGCCCTTTTTCCCGCCTCATGAATTCGCCTTCCTTCCGACGTCCGAGCGTCTTTGACGTATGGCGCCATTCGTACAAAGCCACGCTCGCAGGAAATCGGCCAACTTGCGCCGTAAAATTTGCTCGACCGGACTATTTATCGGTTAAAAAGTTCGATTTCGACGTCGGCTCGCATAAATTAGCGAAGCCATCGCGAATTCTCGCGCGAAGGAAAAAAGTTATCTATTTCTTGTCGCTGTTTATCATTCCAACTTTTATCGAAACGCTTCATTTCAAACAAAGCCGAGCGAAAAGTCGTTCGACGAAATCAGTATGTGGTTCAAAACTTGTGACAAGTTAACATTTCTTTGCGTCGATGGAATTTCACTGTGCGATATTGTAAGAAGTCGTGCTGCGATTGCGTTTTGGTTCAAGATGATGTTTTTAGATGGACAGGAAATTATAACAAATCAATTCTTTGAAAAGGAAATGTATTTTCAAGTTTTTCAAACATGAGTTTTCCTTTTCTCGATTCATTTATCATGCGTGAATTTTCGCTTCAGGAATATTGTTGATGGATGTAACTATTATTTTTAGAGTGATCATATTATTTGCGATTATACTATCTTTACTGTTCTGGTAACTTTATTACTGTTGACACAAGTTTGGTATAAAAATTGTAAAATTGTACATGCTAGTTATAAATTACAATCCATGTGTGTTTATGACAAACCATTTTTTTTCGTAATTTAATTCGAAACATTCATGTTTCGAAACAAGTATTCTTTGCTCGAACCTTTAGCATTGACAAATAGTTCGAACAACATTTTCGCATCGAATTCAAACATAAAGCAATTTAAAGATCTAGGATTTAAATTTAGATGTCAAGATATTTTCCGCAATTCGTAACTTGAAATAATACTTTCTATTTTTTATGTCAAAAATTAATTAAAATTTATTTTAGTTGTAAAGCACAAAAGCGTCGCCAACAATTGTGTACATGTTAAGTCAACTAAATATACAGTTGACACAATCAAACCTCAATTACTCAAACGAAAGGTTACTACAGTCGGAACACGAAGCAAACTATTATTTTGAAATATAATTTTACACAAGCTTTTGTAATACCGCGCACAATACTTTATGTACCAAGGGGGATAAGAATGTAATTATTCTTTCTTTCTTGAGGACAAAAATTTACATCCCAAGTGATAGACAAAGAAAATGAATCTGCACTCATAAAAATTGATCTGAACGACTCTGGATCATTACAACTATTTTATGTGCGCAAACAATCAGCGATACTTTTTTATTTGAACTTTTGTCAACAAATTGCTATTTTCAGCTACAAAAAATTGAAAACGAATAAAGTTACCGTCCAAATACTTTTCTTTGTCAAAACATAATTCCACAATCCTTTTTTTTCGTTGAAATTAAATACTGTCAATCTATCTTTATTCAAGTCCTGAACCTTACTTAACTTTTAAACATTTTAATTCATACCCCATTAGTCTCGAACCAAAACACCTCGGCACGTTTTTTCTTGGAAATCGGAGCCCCGAGATCGCGACTTACCAACTGGTCCCTTTCGGTACCCTCGTAATCGTTGTTTATCCTCCCAAACATTCGCCTGCGATCCCTCTTTCTTTTTATATTCACAAAAATATATACCCCCGTACTTTCCTCTTCGCGGCGAACTTTTTCGCTAATCTCTTGGCACGTACTATCACATAAACAATCGCTCGCAGGTTCCACAGCAAATCCTTCAACCCCGTCGAGCCGTCAGGCACTCTTGTGACGATTCGCGCCAGCGTTCTCACGTGGATCCACGTGGGTTCGAATCGTGCGACCGTACTTTCGTCCTTCCGAACGTCAACATTCGATAAATCGCTCTGCCGATGTATCTACCGATATATCAATATATTTCTTCTCTTCCTCTACTATACAACTCCCCAAATTCGTCATAAATTCTCTCCCTTCTATAACAACTCCTCTACCCCTTTGTCTACCGTCTCTCGGAAAAATAATTACATATTGTCAACAGTTTCAACATTGGTCCACAGTGTCGCATCAGTGATTTAGTTTTCTACTTGCACGTAGCTCTTGTTTCTGGACCAGTTTGTCCCTACTTTTATTTATTTTTATTTTTTTTTCGTCGTTTGTTTCTGGAGAATGAAAACAGGCACTGATGGGTGCGCGAGCGCGATCGATGATCTAGAAACGCGGTTTGCGCCAACTTTGCGGCATGCCCCGGTCAAGCTGCTGCGACGGCCCTGTTCCAGCGGGGCGCCGAGGCCTGTCGTCGCGCTCGAGCCACCCGAAGCAATCGGGCGATCAACGTCAACTGAAACCGTGATTGCGCGACACTCGGCACCGGCCGAATCGAGCGCTCTGCTTCTGCGCGAGCCACGAGATTCGAGACACATTTTCGGCACCGGGGAGTGGATGAGCGAGATGGCTCGCGAGGGAGGGAGAGAGATCGCCTCGGTTGGACGATGCCACGGAGGAAGATGGGGCGATCGAGCGGGGGATTCCCCGCCGTGTTTACCCTTTCCCCTCCAAGTGTCACGGCGTCTGCGTGGTCGGGCAGTCGATGTTGCTTTTGTGGTCGTGACTCGTCGGTGAATGCCGCTCCGCGGCGATAAGGTGCCGAACGCGATTGGTCATTGTCAATGGGATAGTTTTTTGGCATTGGCTTCACGATTTCGGCGAGTTCCACGGAAGGAAAACAAGTTTTTTAGGAAAACTTTTTCGGTTGAACGCGGGTAGATGGTTATCTTTTTTAGGTTTGGAGAGACGATTTGTAGGAAGGACTTTTGGAGTAGTTTTAAGGGGTGATCGTTTTTTAATTTTTAGGGGGAAGGGATCTTTGAAGTTTCTTTTCGTTGTTATAAAAGTTTCGGAGGGATAGTACGAGGTTTGTATGATTTTGTCTGGCTGTGTGTTTTTTGAGGGAATTCGTGGATTCGATTTGCAAAATTGTGAAAGTTTGATGATATTTAAGGTACTTTGTTTTAAAAGAAAGAGAGGAAGGAGGATTGAAAAGGTCAGAAATGTAAAACAATTTTTATATACATATGTATATAAAATTGATTTGTTGTCATTGCAAATTTGGTTGCGTTGTTCTATGACTTAATTAGATATCTTTTCTATTTCTGTCCAATTTCGCTTTTTTATATTTCAACTGTTTTCTTTGGACATGAAAAAATTTCAGTTTTGGCTATGAATTGCTCTCGTTTTTCATTGCGCGAACGTTTTATGTTCTAATTTAAATAGACCATCTTTTCAACCTGAAATCATTTTGCATTTTCACATTAAACAAACGAGTTCGTTTTTTCTGCATTTTCCAGCAATTTTATTTTGTAAAAAAAAAGGATCACTTTTGCCAAAATTATCGAATTATTTTCTTATCGTTATCTACATCGGAAAGACAGGGTTGAAAATTTATTGTCCGGTGAAATTTAATTGCACGTACTGGAAAGCGAAAACTGCAGTTTACGCTTCCTTTCGAGGATGTGAAAAATAATGATGGATCTGTAAAAAGTATGTGGAATGACGTCTTAGAATAAGGAAATTTATAACGCAAATTTGCAGGCATTTTTATTAATTTATGTCTCTGAACAACTTACGAAAGATACTTGAAATTTAGAATATTATTTTTGGAACAATGAACGATAAAAGAGATTTTGTAATAATAATTGCGTTTAATGAAATTGTTGTTTCTTCGCTTATCATACGATGTACTTTTTAAACATGGTAATTAAATCTTGATATTATTAGTAACAAGATCATTGTTGACATTCTACTTACTTATAATTATTTTTGGATATTAATCGTTCGTAAAGTAAATAATCGTTCGAGGAAACATTAATAATTAATTATTAATAAAATAATTTATTGACGGAAAATAATTAATTGATTTGTTGAAACATAAATTACTTCTTTTTATATCCTGGCATTTTTCGATCGTTATTTGATTATTCAAACAAACGTTCTAATTGAATTAACAATTATCTTAAAGTAAATCAAAATTTGTTGTTATCAAGATAAGACGAATCCAATTTCGTAGAATTTCTTCGACCGAATTGTTTTCTCTAAAAGTAGCGATAGTTTGAACACATTACACGAAAACATTTGGCCTGATCTACGTTGGATTGTATCAAGGCAGTATTTCAGAAAGATAGTTTATTAGGAAAAAGTTTGGCCGAGTATTCGAGTTTTCGGTTGAGCAAATACCAAGAGAAAAGAATTTTACGTAAGAAATGACTTTTTATGCAGTGACGTTAACTTCATATGGGTGATTTCAACAAGAAAATCTCGAGTGATAATTTATACCTTTGTTAGAACAGATTTATATAAATATTTCGACAATATTTTTAATATTTACCCCAATTTAATTTGCTTATACGACGTATTGACTCGTTTAATTATTTTTTTAATAATTTTAATAATCAATTTCATATTAATGATTACACTAAAATGAGTCAACACTATTTTATTATTAATTTCTTAGTAAAATTTTTTTGAAACTCTCTTAATAAGTCTAATATATCTCTTAATAAGTCTAATTAGAAATAAAAGCAATTTAATTTACAAACAAAAAGCAATTTTGTTAGAAAAACTAATTTTACTTTTTTTAGCGAAAATAACACCTAACTTTTGAATTTCAAATGATAGATAAAAGTCCGCGTTTAAAAAGAATCGTGAAATTTTGATGAAAATTACTTTATATTACTGATGAGAAAAATTTACGAACCGTCCATGATACCATTTGACCCGAACTCACTAGTAATGTTGTCTTCCCTCTCCATCATTTTTAAACAGTTATAAAATTGATCGAACAGTTAAACGTTGATTCAACAAAAGCTTCGATCTTATTTAAATTCAAATCAGTGGAAGAAAGCATTAATTTCGAATAAAATGGCTGCGCGAAAGTTGAATGTCTCAACGTATTCGAAAAACTTCTTTCTCTCCTAGCGAATTAATAATATTTGCTCGCCAATGAAATGGTCAATCATTTGGGAATAAATCTCCTTTAGTTTTGAAATTCAAATTACGTTATATAAATTAGGTCAAAAATTGTAGAGCAATATATTGAAGTAATTACGAGTAGTAATTAAAGTAATTACTTTGACGTAACTAATGATATTTTATGATTACTATTGGGTATTTGTTAGTAACATATTAGAAATTATATATTTATTGTTCAATTGAAATAATTCAATTTGCTGGAATTATAAAAGATTCAAAATCCAACGAAAATAGGATGTTGAAAATTAGCTACCTGTGTATAATAACAGACTTTCAGCGTCTTTCAAGCGTGAAGAGGGTTAAAAGCTAAAGGGTTGAATTAATGAAGTTCCATTACCTTTGATTTCTTTTGATCAGATTTTATTGTCGAACGAATTCAGGGTAATATCAACGAAAAACCATTGAAGCGCCTTTTTCTATTTCCTGACAATCATAAATTTGCCAAAAAGCAGAGAACACGGGCAGCTTGGATCGACGTAGCTCATAAGACAAAAAAAATTGCCACTATATATTTCCGCTTTTATTTCGACGCACAAGTAAAATGTACCAACTGTGCGCATTTATTTTGCTGCTCTAAAAATCTTTTTTCCTGACTACGTCTTTTTTTCTTTTTTTTTTTTTTTTTTTTCTTTTTTATCATTTTCAAAAGCATACGTCATTCTAATTTATGTACCGTGAAAGGAACAGTGAAAATAATTTCATATTGTTTTCAGTTATTTAAAAATACTTTCAGGTGATTCCTTGAATGATTGAAGATGTCACTGATAAATTAATGGAAGTAATTATCGATTGACTATTGATAGAATGAATTAATTAAAATGCATTAATATCGGACAATTTCCCTGAATTTGACTTTTATGATCTCATAATACGTATGATTGGCATATTTTTCATAATTTTCGATGGAAACTTTTTCTTGTCTGTTTTTATAGCGGCATCATATTTTACGCATCGATATTCTTCAATTCCACGATAAGCACGTAAACGTCTCCAAAGATTTAGTCATCTTTTCTTATCTGCATGTTTATTGTATTTCTAATGCCCAGGTTTCGTCAACTGAAAACAGTTCGGCAAAATCTTAGAAAATAGTCGCATTCATTACATTCGAGCATTACAATGTAAATCGAAATATTTTCAAGTTATAGACTTGTTATATTATTTTTCGATTGCTCTTTACAATTTTTGATCGTCCATACGTTTATAAATAAACTTTAATAAACAACGTATACGAGTGAGATGCATAATTTATGTGATTCATTTTAAAAAAGAGATGTGGTTGATTATAGATTATAATTAGATATTTTTTATATCGAAAATAAAAATGTTAATGACAAATTTCATTATTATTTTATTATCAGAACAAAAATATGTCTTTTTCCACTGCTCTATTAAAGCAATTTTTAGGATTTTCTTTTCAATTTTCGTTCATTGAAAAATTATATCATTCAAACAAAGTTGAATTAATTTTTTTTATAATTACTTTTTCTCAGAAGACACAAATCAGATCGCCCCAAAATCTGTCAAATTGATATAACATTAGTATTAAATTGAATTAAAAATTTACATTATTAATCCAAACGACTAAACGATATCAAAAATTAGTCAACGTGTAAATAAAGTCACTGTCTATACCCGTGGAAGATTTTTATCGCGATTTGAGGTATTAATGATCGCGCACTTATTTGTGGATTTAATTTTGAATGGAAATGTTTTCCGAGGTAACGTTTAAGTCACGAAAAGTAAACGCGTCGTTGCATTTTTATAACCTTTTCCTTATTATTTTTTTTTCCAATTTTTAAAATTACTGAACAAAAGTATCAGCTCGTTTTACGTAACCATTCGATTGCATTTAATTTACACCGTTTAAAAGAGAATCGCGTTTTTTGTAATTTATCTTAAATTTCATCGATAAACGTAGCTTGAGTCACAAGGTCTTCAGAAGTAGTCTCAGATAATTTAATTCCGTTACATAAACAGAATAAAAAAATAGTCCGCATCATTTTTCCAGCAACAAAGAAAAATTTTGCACATCGCGGTCATTGTTTTTCACAGCCTACGTCAAAACTTGTTTAACGCCAAGAAAGGACGTTTTATCGAACAAAATTAAGTTTTATCGCGTTAAATTAAGGTGCACTTGTGATAAGAAGAAAACTGGAATGCGAATTATAGAAATGTGTCATTAATAGTCACAATCGTTGCAGCGCGCGATAACAATTTCGATTGTAAGCCGGCGGGTTGGCGTAATGAAAATCGCGTAATTAACGACGAGAGATAAACGCCGGAATCGGGGAAAAATTTCATTCGCCGAAACGTGTACGCATTTTCGCGCCAAAGTGATAATATAAATAAAACACTCACAATAAAGATACCTTTTGTCCAAAACTATACAACTTTGTATTTAAAAAGTCTTTACCTCATCGTATTGAAAATAATTTTTCTTACGACATATATTTACTTCTTAGATTAAGATATTTTTTTAATTTAAAAACATTGCTTCTCAAAGAAGTATCATATCAAAGTATCGAGAGTATAATTTAAAAAAAAAAAAAAATACATTTTTTCGATGAAAAAGGACGTTTATGAAACTATATATCCTTCTTGTGAGATTCATCCAACAAAATGTTTTGCAAATAATTTTTGCAAATTGTCAAATTTCTGCGAGAAGAATATATAATTAAATCCAATGCACCTTATTATCATTAACAAAATTTTAATTATTTAAAAACAAATTTTCTTATCCCGCGTATCTTTAATTTCAACTGTATTTGCCCAATCATTTAAAAAGAGTAAAAAATGGTAACGATCCAATTTAATTTTTGTTGAAATTTAAAAACCCTGTGTACGATGTAAAAACAGAACGATATAATGTTTAATTCAATGTTATTAGAATGGTACGTTCTACAATGCAACACTATCGGCGCTTTATTTTGTTCGCTCTTCAAAATTTTTTTATTCAACTGTCGTTTCATTCCCTTCGTTTTCCATTATTGCATGAAATCACTCTGCAATTTACAAATATAGCGTTTTACAGACGTTCCGTGCAGCAACACGTGTGCGATACGTCCAATCGGCGATTCACTCCCGTATATTCCAGATGCTTGCACATTCAAACAAATTCCAGTCCCCTATCGGACGAATGGAATGACAAATAATTTTCACTTTTTCCCCCCGCTTTTTATCACTCATGTCGTTGTTGTAGCTTCGGTATTTCTAACTGCCGACTTTTCCCCACTAAATCACTTGTCTGTCGACGAGATCAAACTATCGTTCGTTAATAACTTTTTTTTATTTATTTCGTCGTTTATAAATTCCTACGTTCAATTCGAATATTCGATTCAATACTTTTTGTGTCAAAAATGGTTACGAACCCTTGATTTTTCATCGGAAAAAGCGAAATGATTGCTTGTCGAAACAAAGAAATATAAATCCTTACAGAGCTGAATTGCAGAGCAACCATGTCGATCGTTCACACTTGCTTTTATACGAGATGAAGAAACGATCAACAAGGGGCTACTTATATCAACTCGGAGGAGAATCCTTTACGATCGTTAACAACGAGGCAGATTAGACTGATTACAATGTACGTCTTGCGATAAGACAGCAGGGAGCAGTTTCACAGGCGCGCATTGGTGCGCCGTTGTTTGCGAATTGCATTGCCAAAAATTGCGACTGACGTCACCGGCGAAACGAAAAAAAAAAGAAAAAAAACGAGAAAAAATCGTGCATAAAAGTAACCGTTTCTTTTTATCTTCGCGCATATTTCACGTAAAATTGAATTTAAAATTTTAAGCAAACTTTTGGCGATAACAATTTAGTTTAATTTAAACGATAAACAAGAAATACGTTTATTCGAATTGAAGCGCAATTTAATTTAAAAATTTTATCTCAAACGTATAAAAATTTTGAGCAAAACTAATAGTCGTGGTTCAAATGAAAATAAAGGGAAATTGAACTCATTTCGAGTGATCAAAGTGAATTTTGTATATCGTGAACATCAAAAGGATTCGGGTTGAGATTGGGAAAGAGAATTCGTACAAGTCGAACGAACTTTCTCGCGAAAATTGAACCAGGACACGATTATGTATTTTATTGGGGATGAAATACGCAAAAGTTGGCCGATGGATATAGATTTAGTTTGCATACTTTAATATCGAAGACAGCTCGTTGACTGAGTTAAAAATTCGATTACAAGTACTTGCGAATGAATTTTACGAAGTTCCGAAATTCGTACACGATAAAACGATTTGGAGCAAATTTGATTGATTGTTGCAAAACCCTTTTTCATGAAGAGTTATTCTGGAAAGAGTCCATATCAATTTGATAAGTGGGATATTCACATTTCAATAGGATGATTACTTTATATGTAATTCCATATGCGAAGTAAACGAAACTTTTTTTAAAGTTCCTATGTTTCATGTATACACATATCTCATATATGGTTACGTACATGCTTACATATATATGTGTAGTGAATAATATCAAATAATGTAAAAATATGAAAGGATCTTTTTACATCTTCTGATAACATTTTTCATAAATCTAAAAGGTTTTTTAACATTTTCTCCATATGATTTTAAACAAACAAGCACATATACCAAAAATCACACATTATGTACCTTCAACCAAGACATCGTCGCAAAGTTTTCGAAGTCTGTCGAAATTTCTGTTAGCAACATTCTCGGAAATTGCGAATCCGTAATTAAATATTAAAGAGAAGGAACGGAAAAATGCAGTGGATTATCTTTAGCGACTGTTTGCAGATAAAGTTAAGTCATCGAACTCGTATCTCGCTTGCGATAGTTTCGCGTCATAAATATTCACAGCGATAAAATTGCCGTTTTCGTAATACGTTTATTGCATTGTCTCGTGGATTTGGACATCAAATCCAGAAATAAAATTCGGCGTACATTGGTACCCTTTTTGATTCTACCATTTATGCAGTTTCAGTTTTTCGCGCGCCTGTTGGAGGTTTAACTTCGATACAAGTGCGTCAAACCGTAAGTATTTTTACTTTCAATGAAAAGAGTCTCAAACGTGAAATCGTATTATTGATTATGGAAATAAATTAAAGTAACGATATTTCAAAAGAAAACTCGCTGAAATATATTTCAATAGTTGACATTGAAAAAAACTTATATTTGAGTAAGGATATTTTACTTTGAAAATGTAACATGAAATCTGAAATATGTATGGAAATACCACATGCTTCATCCAAGTAAAATGCAAACATAAAAAGAAAGACAATATTTATGATGCAAACTTTTATTCAAATTCAGTTTATTTCTAGCAAAAAGGTGTCGCAAACTGTCCGTAATAAATTTAACATTAAAATAAGATCGATTAATTAGGTTTTCAATACTTTGAAGTAATTGATAAAGACATTAATAATCGAATAAAAAAAAAAATGCGTGACACTGGTCCGCAGTTTCCTGAGATAAATTTCAATTAAAACATCAATTTCGGGTCTCGCGCTACGTCAATATTGTCATGTACTAAATCACTGCAATCTGTTTGCGGCATGGAGGAAGATAATCTTAGTTGCAATCAATTTTCGACGCGATCTGAAGTTTTTGCCCACGTCGGTAGAAATGTAGGTTGCAATGACAAAAACCCAAAGTTAATTGTATGTACGAGTTAAGTTGATTATATGATTGTCTTTCCATTAACTGCAGTGTAATAAGAACAAATGAAATATGTGAATCGAGACATTAACGTTCCAGTTCACAATAGACAGAAAATAAGACGATTTCAGTTACGCATTAAGTGTCGAGTATTCCAAGTACGAATATGTTATTTTATAAATAAAAATTAATTGTAAGTAAAATAGTTGTCATTATTACATTGTTATAATAGCTGATTATTTCTTTCAACGTATTAAATTTAAAATTTGTGGTTGAAGACAGAATTGCAATGAAATTGAAACAAATAATAAAAATATTACTGCGCAATCAGCCAAATTCCATTCATCAAATACTTTGGTTGAATTCTTATTAAGGCAGTATAGAATTTCGC